>JBBMOJ010000573.1:0-22608 GCA_038090695.1 Sclerotinia spermophila | reverse complement strand
TAATCCCGTGATTTCCTGATCATGTGACTCGGTATGTTGGATGCCGTCATAACAGGAAGGTGGAATAACCTGAAGATTCTATTCTTAATACAAGGAGAATTATATATTATTAACCTTTTTAATGAATTGACCAGTTTTTGGTTAATATTGATAAAATAATATTATGATAAAAATAAATAAATTGAAAAGGTTTGAAATAATAATAATAAGAATCAAAAAGAAAACAAAGAAAAATCCCTTCAAAAATCACCTACAAAAGAATTACAAAAAGAATATTTATAAAAATCAATAAAAAGAATACTAAAGAAATTAAAACCCCAAATTATTCTTTTTCAAATCTAAATAAATATTTAGGATAATAGGGATATTAAACAACTACTAATAAATCTATTCAATCCTATTAAATACAAAAAGTTATAATAAAAAAAATCAATAAATTATAAGAAAAAAGTATATTCAAAATTATATTTATATTGAATATCTCTTAAGGAATATATATATTCAAATTCTATTTTATTAATAAAATCAAAAATGGAGATATTGAGGATTAATTTCGAAAGTTATGATTTATTATTTAGATCTATAATAATGTAGATAAAATATCAGTTTTAACAAAATTATTTATAATTTAATAATTGAGCCAATATATTATAATCGTATTAGTAATTAGTATAATAAAAATAAAGGATACTAATATTTATATATATAATATTATACAAGTATATACCCAATCAATATCGAATTTATATTGAATATTCTATACCTATATTCCAAAAGAGATAAGTATATTATAAAATATAGTTTTATTAATCGTAAAACCTCTATATAAAATACCGGAAGTAAGGAACTATTGGTTCAAAATATACCACACTTATTATTATAAGAAACTCAATATAAAGTAATCAATATATGATCTATACTTATTTTATATTAATAATAATATCAGCTTTGGTATTGTTGTTTTTTAGATGGATAATATACTTATTATTAAAAATAATAAATTTCTAAATATTGAAAAAGAGTAACTTAAAAAAGTAAATCTTATAATTAAAAACCGGAAAAAGTTAATAGATAAATATTTATTAAAATTCAATGGTATAGTTTTTATATTCAAAGATAACAATAATTTATATATAAATCAAGAAAAATAATATACTAATTTTTAGCCCATCTTTATAAAACTAATAAATATATATAGAATATATAATAAGGTATATAAGAATATTGATACTTATAGATAATATATAGTATAATGAGTCTGAGGTATATATATTATTATTATATATCAACCAGAATCATTATTCGATTTATTAATAGTAATCCAAATTATATAATCAAACAAAAAGGATATTGAAACCCTGAATAAACAAACCAGATAACTGTCACGGTGTTAACTATATATTCTATAATTGCCTTTGTGTCTTAGGTATAGATTATTAATATATCCTATTTCCTATAAGTAGGATCTCTCTTTTCTATAATTTTTTATTTTTATAATACAATATAAGTTTTTATTTATATTCTGATAGTTTGTATTATTAATAAGAAAGTTGTTGCAACTTCATTTAATTAATTCTATTAAGATTGTATATCGATTATATCAATTGTACCTATCGCTAACCGATTGTATATCCTCGCCCTTGCTATTCAGGAATTCTGTTTGATTATTTTGACCCCAAGAGTATCCTAAATATAACTGTATCTATATCAATATCGATATCAGATCCAATACTTAGCCTAATTCTATATTATCCTTTCTTAAACTATATTATTAACTCTATTGAAATCGATATTATTGATTTTATTAATTTATTTAATAATCTAATTGCTATCTACTTTGCTATTACATAAACTATATTTTCATCGATCAAATCAATTATTAGTTTTTTATAATTCCAAATTGCCCAGTTTAAAAATACAAATGATATATTAAAGATTACTATTTATAATACTTTTCAAACTCCATTCTATCGAAAGTATTTTGTCGCTTCCAAAAAGTTCAATAATAATAAGTAGAATATTACAAAACACCAAAATTAATATATTGTTTTCTATAATATAGTTAATCATTACTTAAATATAAATTACAAAAATAAAACAGAATTCCAAAAGATTATATTCCTTATTAATTTATTCTTTAGTTTTATATATACAAATAATTAAATCTATTTTGATATAATTATTAATAATTTATATAACTCTCATTTTTAGCCAATCAAATAATATATTATATTAAATATTTAATAGAAATTAAATAAGTAATATCAAATTCTTAATCTTTTTTATAAAACTTTTATAAATTATAATAAATATAAAATAAAAAAAACCCTATTTAATAACTTTATTATTAAATATAAAGAAAACAACAAAACAATAAATCTTCAATTTCAAACTCAAAATCTCCTAAGAATTTATTGATGCTTTTATTAATTATTTAAATAAACTTTTTACTATTGATATTAATATATAAATAATCTAGTAGTAGGGTATCTATAATAACTTGAAAGAGAAGTTTTATTTTAATAATTAATATAAGAATCAAGGTATTAATTTCAATTATAATTAATTAAAGCTTTATAATAAAAAACTGGCTGCCCTTACTACAATTTTTATATTAAATATCTCTAGCAATCCAATACAATTAAATATCATTTGTTAAAGTCAATATTTGTTGATTTATTATATTCAGAATCGATATATTGAACTCAATCTCTATCTTTATTATAAAAAGTCTAGTTATATCAAAAATAATTACAAAAAGAAATAGACTAACAATATAAAATACAATACCAATTCAAACTCCAAATATATTCTAAATATTAATTATTTCTTTATTGCAAACTAATATTAGAACCCCAGATTCTATTATAACCTAATCGCTCCTCCCTATTCAAATATATTTCAATCCGCTAATCGCTTTTCTGCCCCTTAAATACTATTATATTATACCTCCCCGATTCCATTTGAATACATTCAAAAACTTGATTTAAAAAGTTTTATTGAAGAATCCATTCAATTAGAAAAAAACAGAAGTTCAATTCCCCAACCAGATATATTAAAAGATTAATCTCGATTTATAATTACAAATCAAAATCCTTTATAAAAAATTTACTATTATAAATTAAAAGATCTATTATATCTAAAATTCCTGTGTATTTTAAATTAATAAATAACAAATCTTTCAAAATCTTTATCAAAATTTCCCTTGCATTTAATATAATTCTTTCACTCATTGGATTAATAAATAACAGAATTACAGAATATAATTTTATTAATAAAAAACTTATTTTCAAACTCTGTATCCTTATACACCCCCTTTCTTATCCTTATCACCTATTTCTTGCTAATAGAAAAACCTCCAATCTCCTATTCCAATATATATTATTAAATATATAAATCAATAATTATTCTTTTGAATACAAACCCTATAATCCTTAGCCTTCTATAACTCTAGTGCTATAATCTTATTATTGATTGGATAGCAATAATCTTAAAATTTATATCTAAATATTATTCTAGATATTACTATTCTATTAATTTTATTATAACCATTATTCCCAATCCTATATTAACCCTAGCTAATATTATATCAAAACCAAATCTATGCTTATATAATAGAAAACTGATATTGAGGTTTTATTAAATCTTAATAATAGAAATTATTGATAAGAGTTTTGAGAATACTTTATTATTACCCCAAAACCCTTTAATCTTTTTCGAATTTATTAATTCAATCCTAATAATAATTAAAGAAACTATTATTAAAAACCCTAGAACTATAATATACATACAAACATTCAAACCCAATTATTATTATACTTTCCAAATCTCCAAAACTGTAAATATTTACACTAGAATAATCCCAAACCAATCAATTCTAAAACTAGCCCCAATACAAATTATTATTAGCTCTAAATCATACAAAAGATTATTATAAAACAAAAATGTTCTACTCTTATTGAATATATTATTACTACTAAACCCCCCAAACAAATTGATTAATATATTATAAAACATTTAATAAAAGATAAACAATATAAAATTCCTTATAACTAATAGCTTTATTCAATTTTATAAAGATTAGGAAATTTATATTATAAAAATATTTTAGAATGAATTGAATAAAATTTATAAACTATATTAGATAATAGCTAATGATTCTATCCAATTATACTATAATATTATAAAAAGCGATATCGAAAAGTTCATAAAAAAACTAATTGATCTATACCTTCCACAATAAAAATTCAAAGCAAATTACTACTCTAGCTTTGTAATCTATTTATTGGTTTCCTACTCTTCCTTATAAACAAACTCCCACTATAATATTCTTAGAATTACAAAATTGAATTTATATTAGATAAAGAATTTTTATATTAAAAAGATTATTCAATATCCTTAATTGAGTTTTAAATTGTTTACAAATAGCTTGACGATAATCTCAATAAAGGATTTATTTGTAAATCCCACTCCCAATCAACTGTTTTACTCTTTTTAGCTATAAAGCCTAAAAGAGATATTCGAATTTGTTAAAACTATTATAGACTAAATAATATTACTATCAAAAACTAATATTCTTTGCTACTTATTAAGGAAACCTTTGATACCCTATATTATACTAAAATTTATACAAAATTGGATATTATTGCTATATTCAATAAATTATGAATTGCAGAAGACTACAAATGGAAGATTACTTTTACAACTCACTTTAACTTATTCGAATTCTTAGTAATATTTTTCAGTTTTTGTAATACTTCCGCCTTGTTTCAGAATTATATCAATTATACTCTTTTCAATTTTCTGAATAAGAATTGTATAATATATCTAAATGATATCCTAATCTAATCCAAAAATGTTACAAACCATTAAAAGCAAGTCTACAAAGTCATTTAGAGATTTATCAATACTGGTCTACAAATCGATATTGATAAATGCAAATTTGAAATAAAGAAAACGAAATATTTTAACCTAATTATTACTTTAGGTAATATCGAAATAAATCCCAATAAAATTAAAACTATTCTTGAATAGAAATTACTAGTTAAGTTTAAAGATTTCTAATACTTTTTATGATTTATTAATTTCTATTAATATTTCATTTGTAATTTTTCTAAGATTATAAAATCACTAAGTTGTTTATTAAGAAAAGAGAATATATGGAATTAGACTAATGATTAGGAAAATGTTTTCAAAATACTAAAATAAACCTTTGCTTTTGTTCTAATTCTTGTAATATTTGATTACTATTATTATACAATTATCAAAATAAATACTTTGAATTAAACTATGAGTAATATTCTTTTACAATACAATAATAAAGGCTAATTACATTTAATTGTATATTTCTCTTTGAAATATAATCTTACTGAATATAATTACAAGATCTATAATAAGGAATTACTAGCTATTATTAAATCATTAGAAAAATAGAAATCTGAGTTATATAGAATACAAAAGTTATTCGAAATTATTATGGATTATAAGAATCTGGAATATTTCATATCAACAAAAATACTAAATCAAAAGCAAACTAGATGGGCCGAATTCCTATTTGGTTTCAACTTTTGTATTATATATTGATTTAGCTATAAAGTGGTTTGTTTTGATACACTAAACCGAAAAGTAAAAGATCACCTTATATATATAGATTCCAATAACAACCGGATCAAAAATCAATTACAAACAATTCTTTCAAAAAGAGTATTCGATATCACTATATTCAAAAACCTTATCCAACAAATAAATAATAATATCAATCTTATTGTAGCTTTTATAGATATAATTATCCCCAATACTAAAAAACTAATCAACAATTTCATTAATAAAATATACGAATTATTCGAATTGATTACTGTTATACACAAAACACTTCAAAACCCAACTACCCACCATTAGCCATTATTGATTCGAAAGGATTTCTGAATCGCTTTATAAGATTATAGATTAATCAATAATAAAATCTTTTATTGAAATTGCTTTTTCGTTTCTTTCTTTATTAAGTTTTGTATATAGATTATATACTAAATGTATTTTATTGGATCCGCTGGATATTCCAGTTAAATAAAAACTATTAATCTAGTCTCCCGTATTTACTAATAGTCTAATATATTAAAGTAAATCGAAACTTTTGTATAAGTTTGCTAATTTTGCTTTTGAATCAAAGTCTTTTGCTTTATCATACCTGGATTTCTAGAACCTCTGCTAATACTATTTCGCTTTTGATCCGATATTTCTATTGATTATATTATACTATTATTAATCAGCGAATGCTATAAAAAGAAATATTAATATATTGTTATAATTGTTTACTGTCTAACAAAGATATTTTATTTTATATTAATTGTAGAACTATTTGTAGAAGAGCTTGTTGATTGATTTGTTGAGAAAGTTTATTGTTTATATAGTGCTCCCGATAATATTGTTTTCAATAGAAATTCACAATTCGTTTTAGAATTTTGGAAATATTTATTGGAATGTTTATTAATTATTCTAAAATAATTCTTTTCATTCTATTTAGAATCTGATGGTCAAATAAAAAGAATTAATATAATAGTAAAACAATATCTCAAAACTTTTATAAATTTTTATTAGGATAATTGATATAATTAGTTTTTGTTTGTAAAGTTTGTATTCGATAATATCATTTTAGAGATTATTAGTGTATTTCTATTTTTTATAAATTATAGTTTTCATTTATAATTTGGTGTTGAGCTTTTTTTATTTATATCTCCGAACTTATTATATTAGAGGAAATATAAATTCCTAAAAGCCAATAAGATTACAAATCGATTCAATTTTATTTTAATAAAATTGAAAGCTTTTATTATTCAGTTTATCCAAAAATATAAGGATTATATTAATAGGATTTGTATTAATACTTTTTTATATAAAGAAGATAATAAGGTATAGATTAGTATTAAGAATATAAAAACTAATCACTTAATAAAAAAAGATAATAACAAATGGAATAGTTTCTATAAGATTCTTAAAATTTATAAATATATCTATTTATTATAATTATTTATTAATTTCAGGATTTTTTTTTGTATTCCATAATTTATTACATCGACTACTCTATTACTCACTTAGATTAACTAATTAGAATATAATTAATGAAACTGAATTCTACCAGAATTAAGGCTACATTTTTGAACGGAATAATAAAACAAACAAAGAAATCGAATAATGGGAATTCAATAAACTTTTTGATTATTATAATAAGAATAGATTTCATTATTAAATTAAATAGAAATATTACCTAACATCCTAATAATCTATTGAAGATTTTATAATAAGGAAAATATAATTATTCTTTTTCATTTAATTAATTTAAATAAATTAAATCTATCTATTTGGGTAGAATTCAAAAAACCTACTGATTTTGGTGCTTCATTAATATTAATATTAAATACACTCCCAAAACAAGATTGGCGTAGATCTAAAAAGCTTTATTAATTAATTACTATTTCGAAAAAGGTTTATTTTAATTTAGTAATAGAAATTAGGGTATTTTAATATTATTTTTGTTTTCCTAAAAATTATATGTATTACGATTATAGGATCGATCGTTTTGAGTGGGGGTATTATTACAGTATCAATTATATGTTTTGTAGTTGCCTTTATATTTTAGGTATAGACTATTAGTGTGTTCTATTTCCTATAAATAGGACCTCTCTTTTTTATAGCCTTCTACCCCTATGGTATAATATAAGTCTTTACTCGTACCCTGATAATAATAAAAAGAAAATTCCTTTAGAGGATTGAATTTTGTATTATTCGATCTAGAATTACTCAAGGTGGTTGTATTCACTTATACCTCGTTTACAAATAATAAAGATTATTTATGTCACGAATCGGACAGGATCGCAATGCGATCGGTCACATACGCAAAGGCGTACGAATACGATTATGTGTATATAATTAATCTATATAGTTTTCGAAGGAGTGATTCGCTTCCACTCCTCTAGTTATAGATTCTAAAGGTATCTTATACTTTGTATTACAGTTCTTTTGAAGCAAAGTATTATATTATCTACAACTCTTTTCAAAGTGTCTAGTTATTTGATAATCGATTAAATAATATTTTATATCTTAATACCTTCTTAAATGAATTGATATTCCGATTATTATTTATAGGAAAAAGATCTATTTCAATTTAATTCTGATAAAGATATTTTCCTTGAAATATTGTGAAGTTATAAATATTACTATTATATCTAACCCTACAAAATCTAGTTTAGAAGTTTTTATATAAAACAGATTACAATGATCTTTCTCTAATATAAAACAATAAATTGTTTATATAGAATCTTATATAAATCCAATCCCTTTACTATTTCCAATTTTAGAATTGAAAATTGATATTAATAAAAAAGGAAAAGACAAAGGTATAACATTTAGCAATTATTCCTTAGTTGAAAACCCTTGATATAAAATCTTAGTGTTTAAAATCTCAAATCAAATATAAATCATTTAAAAATTGTAGAATCAAATTGTTTAATTTGTAAATTGTTTGGATAACAAAATCTTAACCAATTTATTTTTATATTTTTATAAAGTTTTTATAAAGGAATATAAAGTTAATATTTCTAAAGGCCTTCTCCCTATTATCGAAGTGGATAATTCTATATTAATAAAAAAGAAGCTATATTACCAAAAACCATTTCAAAATAATAAATCGGAATGTTTATATTCTGATATAGATAGAAGTATCCATTCGAACAAATCCATATCTAATCAAAACCTATAAGTCCATTTGAAACAATCCTTTCAGTTTTCTATAATCCAATTAGATTATCTATAAATTCCAAAACCTATTAATTTTATATCGAAATTTAAAGATGGTGTAGAACCCTAGGTAAGCCTATAGGCCTTATTAGTTTCAGAATAATTGAAACTTTATTCGGTTGTATTTATAATTGAATTATATCGGCGATTATATATAATCAATCAAATCAAAAAAGAAGTTTAAGAATATATATATACACTATATATATAAACACCCCGATTGACTAAATAACAATTAGTTGAAGAACTTATAATTATATATTGAAACCTTATTGAGGTCGATTATATATAAATTGAATATAAGTATTGGGTGATACTAAATAATATCTAAAAAAGTAATTTTATAATATAATATTGTAAGTTTCGTTTATTTATTATACAAACGGAAATCACTAATGAGAAGATCTTTTTCTGTAATTTGGAAAGGAAAATTTCCGATTTCCTTTAATAAAGCTTAGGTCTCTATAAGAATGATTACAAAACGGTAAAGCAGTTGGCCAATAAACTTATTAAGATTAATAAATTAGAAATCACTCTTAGGGAGTGTAATTATATTAAAACAGTTAAAAAGATGCTAATCAAAAAGCCAGTAAATAGCAGCTCCATTTTACAATTTGTTAGAAATTCAATCCAATTGGATACCAATTCAACTCCATTGTATTAAATTTATACACCCAATCCTAATCGTAATATTCCCTTTAAATATATTGGAATATTTAAATCTAGTTTTATATTTGCTATAAATAATAACTTCAATTACATTAGTTCATCCCTTTCACTAGGGGCTAGCCGTAATCCAACACCACACACAATCAGTTTTAATACTATAAATGAAATTCACAAACCTATAAAGGAAGAAAACTTCCAAAATACTAAGAAAGATATAGAAGATTTGGACTCTAAAATTCAGACGGAAACTATTAATATTATTCACAAATTAGAAAAGCAATGTTTAAATTAAAACGCTTAGGTAAAAGATCCTATTTAAATATAATCCAGAATATAAGATTCTTAGATTTAACAAAACTAATGAAAAGTAATTTCATAATCCTATTCTATACTATTTTGAAAAATGGATATTCATTTCAAATCCAATCACTTATAGATTCCAGAGCTAATAGATTTGCTTTTATTAATAAAATACTTCTTTCATTATTATTTCCTATACTTAAACTCTAATTGGTCCGAATCGATATTCCTATTGAAATTAAAAGTTATAATAAAACAAAAGGCTAATCTATCACTCATTTTATATTTCTTAATTTAATAATTGATTTATAACAACAATTGTATTTACTATTCTTAATTACTAATCTAGGGTTATATAATATAATCCTAGGCTGGATTTGGTTAATAGAAATCCAAGCGAAGCTCAATTGTTTTAATCGATACTTCAATTAACTGATTGAATATCCTCCTATTATTTCCTTATTTAAAAATATACTTTTAATTAGAAAAAACCTTTAGAAACCTAGAATCAATTACTTAAAATAATGGGATATCGATAAATAGAATATTTGAATAAATACAATATATTGCTAATTGAATAAGAACCAAACAATTATAATACAATTATCAATTATTCCTTTAGATATATCAATATATTTTTAAGAATCTATTAAAATTAAGATTCTAATTAAATTAGAAACAAAATCTAATATACTGAAAACATTTATTTAATCAATATATAAATCTCTTTTTATTTATATTTCCAAAGATTTCGATATCTATATATTCAAGTTTTCTGTTACGGAGGTACCCGCACCGCAATATGAATTATAAGATAATAAGTACTAGTCATTTAGTAAGCATAGGTTAGTTAGTAAGCATGGGTTAAATAAACAGTGACCTTATTAGGGATCACGGGATAAGTGTTATATAATTAAAAACCAATCGATTTGATGAATCGATCGATTTGTTGACTAACTTTAGAGAACAAAGATCTATATAAGGGAATGGGTTTCATTATAATATAGAGCTTTGTATTTAAGGATAATTATTAGTTTTATATTATAATTATAAGAATTATAATTAATTATAATCTTATTAAATTCCTATTTGAAGTCTAGTTTAAACTATTTTAAAAGATTTCTAAATATTTCTATATAACCCTAAAAGCAGCTTCTATAACACTTTGAGTATTATTTCTATTTTAAATATCAATTCAATAACCAACTGTTATTATAATACTATAAGGATAATATACCCTAGCTATTAACACTAATAATATCGAAATAATTAATATTCCTAAGGAGATTATTATTAAGGAAATCAATAAGAACTCAACACCTTCCTTTTATAATTTAAAATCTATTTTAGATTTAATCAAAATAAGTTTATCAAAAAAGAATCTAAGAATATATAAATTATATTATATCTCAAAGGAGAAGTAGGCAAATAGATCTAGTTATATTTATATAATTATTTCGAGTATAATAATCAAGAATATATATAACCTACCAAAACCATCTTCAATAATTTTGAAGGATTCAAAATAGAGATCTATAGAATCTTCAGAAATTCCAACAAATTAGAGATAATAAAAGAAAAGATCTTCAATTTTAGATAGATTGGATTAGTATTGAAATATACTATGGAATTTCGAAGATATATAGGGATAACTAAATGGAACGAGACTATTATTATGTTACGACGGCATTCAATATACCGCGTTACATGGTCGAAAGATCATGTGATGGATCTAGGGGATCTAGGGGATTGAGGAATTAATATCTAGATCTATAGGATTTAGAGGATCTAGATAATATAGGACTATAGAGTAGAAAGATCTATATAAAGGAATAGGTTTTATTATAATATAAAGCTTTATACTCAAAAACAATTATTAGTTTTATATTATAGTTATAAGAATTGTAATTAGTTATTAATCTTATCGAATTCCTACTTGAAGTTTAGTCTAAACCACCTCGAGAGATCTCTAAACACTTCCATGTGACCCTAGAGGCAGCTCCCGTAATATATTATAAATTACTACTATAAAGGACTCAAACTAGAAGTATATTTGGAATTCGATAAGGAGATGGAAGATAAGGATTTGAATAGATTATTTAAGAGTTTTATTAATACTGATAATCGCTTATATAAATATAAACAAACCTAATAATTATACAAACTTTAAGAAAACCGAAAGCAAAAGCATTATCACAAGAATGAAAATAGATTTAGATATAATCCATAGAATATAGAGATTCTATAGAATTAGATACTATATACCAGATATTTTGAAGTAAGAATCTAAAAAAGAAATATAGATACAAAAACAACTTATACTTTGAATATAGAAAAGTAAAATATCAAACAATAGAATACTAAAACAAAAAGATAAAAGGAAAGAAGATTTATTTCAAGAATAAGTTTAGCAAAGGCTAACTTAATACTATCTTTATACTACAAATATATATAGTCAGTATAATACGATTAGTTATACCACCCCCGGCTTATAAAAAAGAGCTAGAAGAAGAAGAAAAGATAGAAAACCTTTTATAAGTAAATAGAGACTTATAGTTAAAAGAATTATAGTTTATTCAAGAAATTGATTAATGGAATTATTGTATTTGGAAGTTTGAAGATATAGATAAAGAAACTATTAATAAGGATCTCAATATAATAGATGTTGAAAAATGAGAATCTTATAAAGTTCAGTATATCGATTAGTATTGAATTCTATAGTTTGGAATTATTACTAATATCTTATTTATAGAAAAAACTAGTAAAGAACACCTCTAATGGCTAGATTAAGGAAAGTTATAGGAAGTATTTTATCAATATATATTTAAGTAGAATGAAAACCAGAATTTATTTTTATATAGAAGAATCGGAAAAGAATATTATATCCAAGCTTAGGTTATTCCATTACTATTAGTTATAGGTATAGTGATAAGAATAATCTAAGGGAACTATTAATATACTTTATAGAGAGACTTATTTGATAATAAAACTAGATTAGGAATAAATGTAATTTATTTAGAAGAAGAATTATAATGTGTAATATTTACTAATGAAATTATCAAGGATTATAAGAACAAGCAAATTATATTACAGCTAAATACTATAGGACAAGCAGAATAGATATATTACAAAATCAAGATAAATGGACAAATACAGCTAGCCATAATAGATTCAGGGGCTATAGGAAATTTTATTGTATTAGAAGCTGTAAAGTATTTGGGAATTCCATTCCAAGAGAAACAAGAACCCAATTAATTATAGTTAGTTAATAAACAATTAGTAGAATCTGATAGGATTGTTTCTCAAGAGATATAACCAATATAAATAAATATAATCTAATATTTAGAGATTATATAGTTTGATGTTATACTATTGGGCTAATAATAGATTATCTTAAAGATACTATAATTAAAAGTATATAATCCTAGAATAGATTGGTTATAAGAGATAGTAATATTTGATTAGTATAAGAATAGTTATAATGATATATTCAAAACGTTTGTGAGATGTAATATATACTAAGGAGAGTTGAATATAAACAATACTAGCGATATAGGATATTTAGTCCAAGGTTTTTTATTAAAAATAAAGAATAGTATATTTCCTCTATAAATATAGAAGCCAATAATATAGTATGAAATTGTAATTAAGATAATAGAGTCTATGATATTAGAATAATATAAGAAATATAAATATGTTTTTAAAAAACCTAAAATCTATAAAGCTTTACCAAAACATAAGTTATAGGATTATAAGATAATATTGAAGAAAGATAAGATATCTATACACACCCTAATTTATTTAATATCAACCGATGAACTAAGAACACTTAAAGAATATATCAATAACAATTTGGCTAAGGGATGGATTAAAGAATCCATATTCCAAATAGCAAATCTAACTATATAGATATCCAAGAAAGATAATATTAAGAGACTAGTTATAGATTACAGAAAGCTCAATATATTTACTAAAAAGGATTGATACCTATTTCCATTAGCTATAGAATTAAAAGATCGATTAGGTGGAGTAACAATATTTATTAAGATGGATTTATGTAATAGTTCCTACTTGATTAGAATAAAAGAAGGCGAAGAATAGAAAACCGTTTTCAAAACTAGATATAGGCTATATGAATACCAAATTATACTATTTAGGTTAACCAATATACTAATAACATTTATAAAGCTTATGAATAATATACTATTGTAATATTTGGATATTTGTTATATATACTACTTAAACGATATCCTAGTATATTCAAACAACGAAGTTCAATATACTAAAGATATCAGTAATATCCTTGAATATTTGATTAAAGCCGATTTGCTATATAAACCAAGCAAATATGAATTCCATATTATAGAAACAGAGTCCCTAGGATTTATTATATCAAACCAAAGATTCAAGATGAACAAGGATAAAATCAAAACAATATTCGAATAGAAGTAGTCTACTATAATTAAAGAAGTATAATCTTTTTTAGGATTCATCAACTTTTATTGAAAATTTATTAAAGATTATTTAGGGATTATAATACCCTTAATCAATTTAATCAGAAAAGAGCAAAGTATATTCGAATAGACTACTAAGGTATAGAAGTCCTTCAAAGTATTTAAACAAATAATAGCTAGAGAACTAATACTATTAACATTTAATCTAGAAAAGCAAATTATAATAGAAACAAACTCTTCAGATTTTGCTATAGGAATAGTTCTAAACTAATTAGATCAAAATAAGAAATATCAATCAATCATATTCTATTTTCGAAAGTTATTACCAGCCGAATTAAACTACAAAATATATAATAAAGAATTACTAATAATAATCAATATATTTAGAGAATAATAAGTTTATTTGAAAGGATCAAAATATAGTATAAATATATATAGATTATAAGAACTTGGTTTACTTTATTATAATAAAGTAATTAAAGAAATAATAGATCAGATAGTTGGAAACTATAGCCAATTACAATTTTAAGATTTCATATATTAAAGGATTAGAAAATGTTAGAGCTAATACTTTCAATCGAAAACCGGAATATTAGAAAAACAAGTTATATAAATTATATACTATATTCAAATAGAAAAGTGAATTACTAGTCTATAATATACTACAGCTTGTAGTTACTTATACCTTAGAAAATAACTACCTAAAGATCAAAATCCAATTATATTATGAAAAGGATACTATAGCTATATATATATATATAAAACAATAGAATCAGGATTTACAATAGAAAACAAGACTATATACTTTTATAGAAAAGTATATATTCCGAGTTAAATGATTAAGGAATTTGTAACAGAATAATATAGATTGCTAGTATATAGATATCAAGGAATTATAAGGATATTTATAAGAATATAGGAAATTAGTTATTTCCTATAAATGAGAACAAGAGTTGAAGAAGTTATTGGAAATTGCGATATCTATATATAAAACAAGTTATTATAATATACTCTGTATAACCAATTCTAGATTCCAGAAATGCTTTCTTAGTTATAGAAGTCTATTATATAGGACTTTGTAGTTAAATTACTATTTTCAAAAGATCCTATTATAAGTATTGAATATAATATAATATTCAATATAATAGATAGACTAATAAAATTTGTATATATAATATCATTCAAAGAAATATGGGATATTGAGTAATTAGTATATATGTTTCTTAGGATTATAGTAAGTATATATGGAGTACCAGATGAGATAATCTTGGATAGAAATAAGCTCTTTACTTTGAAATTCTAGATTATTTTATTAGTATTTATAGGTATTAAAAGAAAGCTATCGATAGTCTTTTATTTATAAATAGATAGTCAAATAGAGAGGATTAATTAGATAATAAAAGTATATCTTAGATGCTATATAAATTATCGACAAGATAATTGAATAGAACTATTATTTATAGTATAATTTGTATATAATATATCGAAAACGGAAACCATAAAAATAATACTAGTATATACTAACTTTGGGTTTAATCCTAGAGTATATCAAATATTGATATTATAAGAAGTTAATACCGAATCAATAATAATATAAGTCGAGCAATTGAAAGATTTGTAAAAGTAGTTTGCTTTTGATTTAAGATTTATATTATTTAGAATAGTAGTGTATTATAATACGAAATGTAATATGGAATCTATATTTAAAAAGGGGGATAAAGTTTATTTGTTATAACGAAATATTGAGACGAAGAGACTAAGTAATAAACTTGACTATAGGAAACTAGAACTATTCAAGATTAATAAGATAATAGGAATAGTTAATTATCGATTGAAATTACTAGATATAATGAATATTTATTCGGTATTCTATATATCTTTGCTCGAACTAGTACCACTAGAAGCACCGAAAGTGTTATTCACAGAAATCGAACTAGTCAACCCTAACGCTATATATAATATCGAAACAATATTAGATTATAAATATATCAAAAACAAAATTAAAGTATTTAATCAAATAATTGGATTATCTATATTCAGAAAACATATAAGAATATAAGGAGAACCTCAATTACTCTAAGAAGTTATAGGTATTCCATTTGAAGTATTTATATCTATTAGTAAAGCTATAAACTTTGTATTAGATAATAAAGGTAGGAAAGGATCAAAAAAGTCGAAGGAAAAAGAACTATTAGGAGTGGGTATGCCTGCCTTTTCTTTTTTCAGTTTTTCCTTTTCAGCTTTCTTCTTTTCTAGTTTTTTATTTTCTTTAATTAAATCAAGTTCTTTTAGTATATAAAGATCCTAATAAAGTATTTCTTTTTTATATTTATAAAGAAACTTTTGTTATTTCTATAAACAAAGGATTCAAATATTAATCTTTTGGGATTACTTGAAAGTTTGTTTTTCCTTTAAATATAGTAGTTCTTACTAATACTTTAAAGGTTTATAATCAAAAGACATTTCGGGATTAGAATAATAATAACCTTTTTTGTAATAAATATATTCTGAATAATATTGTAATAGAGTATTATCAATAATACAATAACAATCGGATTTGGTATATAAATTATAGGAATCTTTTTTAGTATTAGAATACTCAATATAACGAACTAAATCAAGAATATCATAAGTTGAGATGGTTTATATAGAAGATATAATAAAGGAAGTATAATATTCAATTAGATTAAATAGATAGGGAGGCCCCGCTATATAAACGCTTGGGATAAGTGTTAGTCTAGGAAGGGGATAGTGTTATGGAGGTACCCGCACCATAATATAAATTATAAGATAATAAGTATTAGTTATTTAGTAAGTATAAATTAGTTAGTAAGTATAGGTTAGATAAGTAGCAATCTTGCTAAGGATTATGGGATAAGTATTATATAATTAAAAGCCAATCGATTTAACGAATCGATTGATTTGTTAATCGACTTTAGAGAACAAAGATCTATATAAGGAAATGGGTTTCATTATAATATAAAGCTTTATACTCAAGAATAATTATTAGTTTTATACTATAATTATGAGAATTGCAATTAGTTATAACCTTATTGAATTCCTATTTGAAGTCTAATCTAAACTATCTCGAGAGATCTCTAGACACTTCCATATGACCCTAGAGGCAGCTCCCATAATATTTTCACAATTCCAATTTACATATTAGAAAAATAAGAATTATAAGCTTTTTATAATAATCTATACAGAATTGAATAAAGCTATCTCTATTCAACAAAAAGAAAGAAAAAAAACCTATTTACTTTCTATTACAATCGCCGATTTGAAAAGCTTCAAATCAGAAACCTTTATATATCTCAATTATATTATAACCAATATCAAATCGGAACTATTAATCCTTGAAATATATAAAGTATACTATTGAGTATTCTCTAAATATAAATCCAACATCTTACCTCCTTCTCAATCTTATAATTATAAAATCATATTAAAAAGCAAAAGCAAAAAGGCTTTTAAATATAGCTCTTTTTATAAAATGTCCTTAAAACAGTTTGAAATTATCAAAAAATATATTATCGAAAATCTAATAAAAGAATTTATAAAATCTAATCAAACTCTATTCACAACCCCAATTCTCTTTATTAGAAAACTAAATAAAAGCTTACAATTTTGTATCAATTTTCGACTCCTTAATTCTTTAATACACAAAAATAGATATCCTTTACCCCTGATTAACAAAATACTTATACAATTTACTAATAGAAAAATATATATCAAATTGGATATTCAATAACATTCTATTATATTTAAATAAATCCTATATCTAAAGAATATACTACTTTTTATACTCGATATAATACTTATAAATACAAAGTACTCCCTTTTGGATTAACAAATTGACTCATAATATACTAGAGATATATAAATAATATCCTTTTCGATTATTTAAATAATTTTTATATTAATATATTTTGAAAACAAAAACGAATATTAAAACCATATCAAATTTGTTCTCAAGCGATTTGAGGTAATTAGTCTATAAGCAGATCTCAAAAAATATAAATTCAATATTATACGAATTAAGTATTTAGGATTTATTATTTCTATTTAAAATGTATAGATTGATCTAGAAAAGATTGAAATAATCGCCAACTGAATATATCCAACTATTATAAAAAGTGTTTAATTGTTTTTAGGCTTTTGTAATTTCTACCACCAATTTATTAAAGATTATAGTATTATAGCAAAACCCTTAAACAAACTCACCAAGACGAATATTAAGTTCCACTTCGATGAAATCTATCAGATCGCTTTCGATATACTGAAAAATAAATACAGCTCCGTTCCTAGAGATCGCACCCCCGGTCTTCTATATCCTCTCTCCATACCAACTAGAGTATAGCAGTATATCATTATAGATTATTATAGTTTCAATAAAGATAAGTATAGTTATAATAATGTATTAATTATTATCGACAAATTAACCAAACAAGCTATTTCTATACCTTATTATAAATCAATCGATTTAAGAAATTAGGCCTAATTATACCTATATTATATATATAAATATTATAAATCTTTTGAATCTATAATTTCAGATTGTAGTTTTCAATTTATATTAAAATTCTAGCAAGAATTCAATCAAATCTTAGGAATATAAATAAAGCTTAACACTATTTATTATCAACAAATAAATAGACAAACCGAGATTTATAATCAATATCTTCAATAATGCCTATAACTCTTTATAAGCTATTATTAAAATAATTGGTTCGAATTCTTATTTATAATGGATTATATATAACTTACATTTCCTTATAAATCTTTAGATAGTTAGACCCTATATAAAACCTTATATAGCTATCTACCCTATAATTCCTGGGATTGGAAACCCAACTCAATAAAACCAATTATCAATATAAATATTAGAGATACTAAAGAGTATACTAAATGTAATAAATAAGTATTCAATTGAATAAAAGAAAATATCTTATAAATATAAAAAAGAATAATTCGATTGGTTAATTTATATTAACAATTGGTGGATTTTAATATAAAAGATTATATCTAATTTAATATAAAAGATTTTCTAATACAAAAGCTTTCTACAAAATTAGACTTTCCTATTTAGAATAAATTCAAAATTATTAATTGGGCTAGAGATTTCTTTTGATTATATTTATTATCAATTATAGAAGTCCATTCTATATTTCCATCTAGCAAATTCTATAAAGCTACAAATGATTTATTTTCTGGATGAATTATCAAATCATTATTTCCAATTAATATTATTGGTGATATTGAATAGAAAATGAATAAAGTTCTTATAATTAAGAAAGTATAAAAGCGATTCCTATATAGAATATTGTAGTTAAATACAGATAACGATTTCATATAATACTTAGTATTTAATCTAAAGATTGTTTTATATTATTTTTGTGATTTCTATAAATAGAATTCTATAACACTAGGTTTATCCATTAGATTATTAGATTGGATTAAACTTTATAAAAGTGAAAAAAATAATTACGATTTTGTAAACAACAATTAAATAATAAATAAAAAAGATTAAAAGAAGTTTTTTGATTTATTACTTTAATAAAGAAATCATAAATCTTATATAAAGGAAAGCGAATAGGATAAAGAATATATTGCTAAATTAATCAATAAAGAATATTTTTTTCTTTATTAAATAGATCTTTATTTTTTTAAAGAAGATTAGCAAAATAGCTTTTGTGTATATTAATAGTTATTATTAAATAAAGAATACCAAGCGATACGACACTACGATATTAGGATCAGGTGGTCCCCGGGACACACTGAGATAGAAAGCAACGAGGCTGTCGATCGCCTAGTCGATCGGGGCACAACAGGACCAATAGACGCCTGCCTATCAACTCTGCCTATAGTAAACGGGATGTATTCAATCCTCAGAGACAAATACCGACTTTCAGAAAGCGTATAATAAACTGTAAAGAAAGATCTAATCTCTGAGATATATTATATATAGAAATCAGTATACAGTATCTCAAAACTGTTTAGCTTCAAGCTTCTTTGTGGGATTTTGTATTAGCTTCTAATGATACGAATTGGTTATGATAATTTCTCAGTTTATTATATGAGGTTCAATTATGAAAATAGTTACAATATCTATTCTTGTGGTAGTGATAAGTCCCTTTAGTATTTCTTCTAATACCTGATTAATAATAAGATACGAGCCGATTGACTATTTGTATCTAATTGGATTTGTACTGAATGGGATACGGTTGTATATATAAAGCGTATCTTACAATCTCAAAATAGCTTTATCAAACTTCTCTCCAAATCTAGATTCTATTCTCAAATCTACCCAAATTTCGTATAAAATATATAACTCTTATATTCTACTTATTTATTATAAAAAAAGTACTTTATTATAATAACCAAAACTTTATACCAATTAATTATATATACTATAAACACTCTCCCAATCAATTACAATCACTTCTTATACCTACCAATATCTAAATAACATACAATAGCTAAACCTACAAACTAAAATTGCCGGAAATAGACAGCAAGTTGTATATAATATGATAATATTATATATAAGTATCTATAAAACAACTTTGTATTATAGAATAAAGTTACTATTTATACTTTATAGAAGAGATTTATAGGGGGAAGCTAAGGATATGTACTATTAAATAGCACGTAGTACACATAATTTCCAATATCCTTTTTATAATAGAAATACTATTATTTAAATATATAGATTTTAATTAATTTATATACAAATTATAAAGAGTCTTATTAACTCCTATAATAGTATTAGCTTTCTAAGCTATCTATAGTATCTATATCTTTTGTAGGGTTCAAATATCCTATGATCTTTTATTATATTGTAGTATAAGAGTACTCTTAGCTTTAAGCTTTATTCCCCTATTTATAGTAAGTAAAATAATAGATAACAATCTAATATTGTAATATTTAGCCTTCCAAATCCAATCCTAATTCTTTTCTATATATAATAAAGCTAGGATAGGTTAATTGCTTTGTAAGTATATTAACTATTTGTTTAATTCTTAGTATTTATACAATATAGAGCTTTTTTATTTCTATCATATCTTTTCGAATATAATGCTATTAGATATTAATATATTTAGCCTTACTATAGAATTTGTTTTCTTGCATCTAATTAACTCTATTTATATTATTACAATATAGGGTTGGAATAAATGGTTTATTGTTTAATTATTTACTAAAGTTTTTGATTAGCTTTTCTATCTATATAATCTTCTTAGTTTCTTTATTGATTATTATAATCTCTATTTCCATTATATAAAGGGAAGTCGATTTCTGTTTTATTAATAATTAAATTATAATTCCTTTATATTTAATAAGGATTATTCTTTGTATTGATTTTCTATTTACTATAAATCCCCAAGTAAAATCTATATATCCCCAATATTTGTATAGAAGTATATTCAATCGATTTGAATAAACTGTATTAATTGAGTATATACTAATAAGGTATTGAAATAAATGCTTTATAAATATTAAATAATTTTCCCCTAGTGTTTATATAACTCGAGTTAGCTAGCTTATAGGATATACTATATTAGATCGGGTGTAATTGAAGAGATAGATAGTATAGTCAATGATTTGAAGGTATATTGTTTTGTTATTGTTGCAAAGGAATTCGTCTTTATATACATCTTGTATAATAGTATTAAATAGTAAAAAAAGATCTTTTGTATTTGTTGTATCGATACTGAATCTTTATAGAATCTTCTTTGTATAATTGGATTGATATATTTTGAAGGATCGAATTTATCGATTTCGCTCTATTTAGAATTTTAAAAACATTCTAGTTTCATTTAAATCCTTATATTTCCATTGACTTTCTATTGTTTTTTTTATAGAATTAATATTAGTATGATTTCCTATTATTAGTAGATCATTTATATACAATAGAATATATACTCCCTTTTCTATAAAAAGATTTAGGTTTATTATAGATTCTTTAGATTTGATCTCTTTGAAGAATCTCTATACAATTGTTTATCAAATATATAAAGCTTGTTTAAATTTATAAAGAGATTTTTTTCATTTGAAATATAGTTTATTATTGAGTTTGATTTTGGGGAAGATTATTTCAAAGAATCTTAGGACTTCTATAAGGATTTCTATATCCATTAGTTCGCTATTTAAAAATACGATATCAATATTCATATTATCAATCTTTAGATCTTTTGCTATAGCTTTTGTTAATAAAATATATAATATTAAATACCTTACTATACCAATAAAGATCTTTTGGAAGTCTATTCTATATCTTTACAAATACCCTTTAATAATTAATTATACTTTTCTTTTAACTAATTTACTAAAGCAATCTAGTTTATTGTTACGGGAGCTGCCTCTAGGGTCACGTGGAAGTGTCTAGAGATCTCTC
>JBBMOJ010000572.1:0-22645 GCA_038090695.1 Sclerotinia spermophila | reverse complement strand
ACCCTAACCCTAACCCTAACCCTAACCCTAACCCTAACCCTAACCCTAACCCTAAGAATGAGAATGAGAATGAGAATGAGAATGAGAATGAGAATGAGAGCACAATGATGGGATGGGAGGCAGAATAACTGGGGCAGGCACAATGAGTACAAGATACTCAGAAATAAGATACTCGATGAGATACAAACAGCGAATACAAATCCTTCGTCTTACAAAGCAACTTTTATCAACATTCAGATTTGCGAGCGAGAAGGTAACTTCAAAGTCTTTCTTGAACCGGGAACTTTTACTTTGAGGGAATAATTACCATAACAGTCGCTAAGTTGGAGGTGGCAATTTACAAGAAAGACCCTGGTTCAATGAATTCAATCTCAAATACAAGAACTCCTCAAATCTCACTGTCTCCACTTCGCTTGAAAATTGACTTGTTTAGAAAACTACCTCTATAGATATACTCAAATAAATATCAATTACAAAAGGAAGCAAATAATTCTAAGAATGGATAATCCGAGTCAAAGATTACTTCTTCATGCCATCCAGGCTTACTGAGACATCTGCAGATTATGGTTATTCTCCCGCATGCAATAAATTAGCTATATCTTTTATGCAGCTATTGGGCTGGTAGTTTTCAATGAAGAGGCAATTCTATCTCCAACCTTAAACCGGAATCCAACTCTTTATCGACAAAGAATGATTCATTATAGAGTCTTAACCCTTGTATGGTCTAATGATGGAAGAAAGGGAAATGAAAGTTATGTGTTGGTGCGAAAGGGAAGTTTTTAATTACGTAGTGAGAGTTATGTTTAAATATCCGGAGAAAGTGGATTATGTAACTGGCAAAGGAAAAGGGTATCTGATTTCCGGGGGGAATCCTTCATGTGGTTTCTTGTTTGAATACCACCTGATTCCGTCATCAAAAGCAGCTAATGGAAATGAAATACTTCGAGTTATTCTTTCATCAATTAAGAATAAGAATATCGTCATCGCAGAAGCGAAGGATTGCGATGAATTTTAGTTTCAGATGGAGATATGATCAGGAAGAAGCTTTCCGGAATAAATTGGAGAGGCTTTTGAATGAGGAATGAATAAAATAGGATAATTCAAGAATAGAATGTTGCTACCAAGAAAGAACTGGAGATGTATATGAGTCATGATCGATGAAATGTTGTCAATTACTCAATTGGCAATGGACCGGACTTCCAACATCGTGTTTATAATTGCCTGAAAAAATTGTGAATAGTCACTAGACTTAAATGATTGAACTGATCATTATTGAACTTCTATCATATTTATCGGAGAACAGATGGATTACTTTGTACAGAATTTAGGGAAACTTGGGAAATGAAAGTATATAAATTTTGTATTAAATAGAGTTAAACACCAATCTAAGATACTGTGGATCATTTTCCGGGAAGGAATTAGTTGTAATAGGTGTTCAAAAAATACAAATGTTTAAATAACCAGACTCGCGTAACCCCTGAAAATCCCAAACTCTCTAGTAGTCACTATATTATTACCAGGAATTCAATCAGAGTATGAATTTTGAATCGAATCTTAATAATTATTTTCAGGTGACCTATGAAATCTTGATACAAACAATATAAATATCAATTAATCCTTATATTATTTATAATTTATAACTAAAAATTCATTATTATTATATAGAAAGGAGTTTGAGATCTACTAATAGTCTTATATACAATCGTATATAATATTACTGTGAAAATTTATTATATTTATATAGTCTATTGCTTGAATTGGTATTGTAAAGAGTTAATTCTATATTATATGAATTCTATTAGACTTATGAAATGAAATTAAAAGTACGAGGGCTTGTCTTTAATAAATACCAGACTTATATATTTATAGGTTTCTTTCCCAAAATAAATACAAACTTATCTATTTCGAAATTAATTCAATTCAAAAAATATCTTCAAAAATCTTTTAAAAAGTAATAGTTTTTGTATCCAAAATTATATCTATTTTATAAATTCTATTAATTCATTGAAATTATAAAGTTATATAACAGATTGATTTTCCCATAATAATTTTGTTGAGTTCGGTTATATTACCCGGCATTCTAGCCCTTATATCTCATATGGTAATTACCCCGCCGAGCCCGCCATGATTACCCCGCCATGATTACCCGCACTTCAATTACTACTAAACAAACATTTCAATATCGTTTCACTTCACCGGAAATTGTACTGTATGATCTTGGAGCTTTAATACTTTATAACCCCGTCCGAATCATATCTACACAATTCCTATCCCACTAAAGTCTAAAGAACCCAAATGGCATATTTCTATTCCCAGCACTCTTTGATGCTGTCGCACTAGCCGCACTACCAGTCCCTGTACCCGTTCCAGTTCCTTTATTCGAGCTATTCGTTCCAAAAGTACCCTCTTCACTTTGAGGAAATGGAATTGCGGAGGGTGTAGAATAAGTTCCCTTGACACCACCACCCGAACATTTATCCGGTACTCCTTTCACAATAGCAGATGCAGCTCCCCAACTAGGACCAGATTTTCCCTCTCTAGCTCGTTGCATTGTGAGAAAAGATGCATAGGACCATGTAAGATCTACTGCACTTAATGCTGTACCATTTTCACGAGAGAATTGTTCGGCTAATGCACCATCTTCTGGTGTGTATGTTTCAGCAATCGATACAAAACCATCTGCATAATCTTGCATGGCCTTGACTATATCCTTGAATTGACTCGAGTCACTTGCGAATGTACCCTTTTGAATTCCAGGTACCAAGTCTGTGAAAAAGTCCTGACTGATATCAGTTACGGTAATACTTTTGGTGCTGTTATAGGTCCATAGAGCATCATAAAGTTGTTCTGCTGCCGCGTATGTGCATATATACCAAGGATTTCCTCCTTGATAATTATCCTCGGGATAACGACCAATAGCTGCAGCCTTTCCTGGTGATGCCTTTGAATTGATAGTATAGATAGAACGAAAAGAATCAACCAATGCTTTGTGGTTTGAAAGAGCGCGGTCGGAACAAGGCTGGAAAGTTGTAGAGTCACATCCCACAGCTTGATCAGGATCAAAAGTATGAATTGAAGTCAGGATCGAATTACAATCCAACCCCGAACGATCATAAGTTGTTGATTGTACTTGGATATTTGAATTGATACTAGTTCCATTCCAATAATCCTGTAGCATGCAAAGAACCTCCGGAGCTTGTTCCTCGCAATCTGTACATGATTCTCCGAGGGCAGTGGCGAATTTTGCTCCTTCTACCAATGCGCGATGTTGAACGGCGGTGGTGAAAAATGATGAACCGTTAACTTCTTCCCATAGATCATAACCAGATAAATTCCAATACTGAGAAACATAAGCCAAGTCGTTTCGGACAATTGGCCAGATAATATCCTTGACAGTATCATTTTGTCCCAAGGTAAGGCGGTCGTTGGCGAATGAAATCAGGGCTATGGCACGTAAAGCTGGTCCATCACGTTGCGGGCGTCCCCATTCATCTAAAAATGCAGTTTGATTGGTGTAAAATTTTGGTTCTGCCAAACCTGCTCCTGTAGCTAAATCACCAGAAGGATTCTCGACTGTTTGAAGTTTTGCTTGAGCAGTAACATAATCTTCAATGAGAGTTTGTAAGCTCGAATTGCCAGTATCAATAAGATATTTGAAAGTTAAGGCTGAATCACGAGTCCAAGTGTAAAAGTCTTATGGATATTGATGTCAGCATTACCGACCGAATTTAGGGTCTTGGTGGACTCACAATTAGGATCAACTGTACTTGGACTTGCAACAACAATTCCGGCACTCGCACCCTGAGCCTTAGAGCCATCGGGACCGATATTGTTGAGGATACCCTGAAGGGAGATTGGACTTTGAACCGTCAAATAGTTATCGATTGTACTTGTCGCACGTGTAGATAATTTGGGATATGCATGGTCTTTGGCCGAAGATAAAACCCCAACGGCAAATCTATTCCAACATCAGCATATTTAGGAAGAAATAGCATCAGGGGATTAGTGATATGACTTACGCAGTAGCTCGCTCCCACAACATGGTGTAAGCAAGTCTTGGGTATCGAATTTTGAAGGATGAGAATTAATTAAAGGCGCTCAACGATTCCCCGCATTAACGAATGAAATTCCGGGAAAGACGTTTCAGTTCCTCGATTGCCACTGATGTTATTATAAATTATTTCGGGAAAGTGGTATTGGCTTCGAGAGAAGAAGGAGTAAACGACAGAAATGAATGTATCGTGAAAGGAAGTAATAAGGTTACTTGTAATCCTTCACAACAGGAAACTTTGTTGGTTTTGTATACGAAAAAAAAAAGGCTAAATAATCATTTCATTCTCATTTGAATTGAAACAAAAACACGAGAAACCCTCAAATTTGGTGTGATCTGTCGATCTATCCACAAATTAGTCCCATAATGTTACTCCAGATTACCCAGTCTACCCTTTGACGCATGCTTTAACCCATTCATGATTAGTTTTGATAGAACAACACGATCTCGGAAATTACTTTGGGGCTATCGAATACAAATTGGAACATGTAAATCACCACGCACGTTTCTTCATTTTGTCAAATTTGTTAAAGATTTTGAGATCAATACTGGTAGAAGACACAAAGATTCGAAAGAAACGATTCTCCGCTCATGTGCAAATCACGCCATCAAAAGATTTCAGAGGGCATTTGAATAATAACTTAGCGAATGCCGGAGCCCATTAGAACCCGACTGTACGATTATTACACTACGGAGTATAGTAAAACCCCTTTATAAGGATCCCCTTCATAAGGATATCCCCTTTATAAGGATATATTTTTAGGTCCCTTTTTTTCACACCTAAACATGATCTACATCCTTAAAACCCTTTATTTAAGAATATCCTCAAGATTTTGAGTCTCAAAATGTCTATCATATTATTATATATTCTTAATAGACTAATAATATTACTTGAAATCTATAAGTATATATCTCAAACTTTCAATTTGAAGCTTTTTAACCTTTTAAATAATATTGTATTTAAAAACCTCACTATGTTAATAACCACTAATATCCTTAAATATAGAGGGAAAAAAATATCCTTATAAAGGGGTTTTACTATATATACTTTCTTATTATTCTTTTAATTAAACCCCTACAACTTTCCCCAGCTTGTGGCCACTAACACTAACCCTATACTTTTATCGAGTTTATACGAGGTATAGATTATAATATAGATCTGACTAGTTAAACTTCTTAATTTTCGATTTTAATAATCGGCTTAAACTTTACCCAGTCCTGGATATTAATACTCGGTATCATCTAATAGTTATAGAAATAAAAATCTTCAATTATTTATCTTAGTATTTTCATATCAATACCCAGAATCCTAAATCCTTCAAATATATCTCACACTTGGTATTATTGAATGTTGATACTCCGTACAGTATCATCGTTAAATAAATCATACCTAAGGTTATATTATGGTACAGAAATTAGAGTTCAATATAAGAGAGTATATTTTTTGGTGTGGGTAGTAACCTTATTCATACCATATTAATAATTCACATAAGATGATACTATTTATAAGGTTATAATACAGGAGTGGACATAATCCGAGTTAAATCTCATCACGACTAGGATTATTAAGGATTGATAGAGATTCCCGGTAAAACCAATTATATATATACTCCGTATTCAATTTTAGTTTGACTTTTGACAATCAAAACCTATATACTCCTACGATCATCCTAACATCTATTCATCCTAGCTTCTATTCCTCCTAACTTACCAAGAAAATCCAGGAATATCTCTTTTTTCAAGCTTCATCCAAATATCATCCCAATAAAACATAGCACCCACCAAAATACGTTTTGGTGATGGAGTTTCTTTACTTGGGAGGCATAATCGTGGATTAAATGCTCGGAAAAACTATTGATGGTTAGTAATTACCCAGACAAGTAATCAAACAACTCAAAATTTCTTACCATCAAAGGAGTCTTCATCAATTCAATCATTGCAAGATCCTTACCCAAACAACTACGAGTACCATATCCAAAAGTAGCCAAATATTTATCAAAAACTTTACCAGCTTCTCCATTATTCTCCAACCATCTTTCTGGTCGAAATTCTTCCGCATCTTTTCCATAAACTGCTGGATCACGATTCGCCATATAAGCAGTACTTGTAACTTCAGTTCCAACAGGAATAGTTTTTCCATCGATTATAAGTGGAGCATGATCAGCTTGGACCAAACGAGGGAAAATATTGGGAGCCGAAGGACATAATCGTAAGGATTCTTTGACACAAGCAACGTAATATGGACAATTCTTGGAAACTTCTGCCGCGGCTGGAATTGGGGTAGATAATGAACCATTTTCGAAAGCCGCATCAATTTCGGCAACCATTTTAGCGTATACGGTTGGATTGGAAAGAAGGTAAGCCATCATTGCACCCATGGTTGTTCCGGTAGTATCGGCACCAGCTGTGAATAACAACATACATTCGGCTCGGATATGATCTTCGGTGAGTGGTTGACCGTTGGCATCGCGAGCCTCATAAAATCTAATTTATCAGCATCATCCAAAACAAATGGTGGGGTATCATACGATTGTAGTAGATCAACTCTGCCTTTATCTTTTCCTCCCTCAGCAAGTTCCTTTTGTCTGGCTTTCATAATTCTATTTGTCCACCTGATCAAAAAACCCATTCCTCCTTTATCTTTTTCACTAGAAACGAGGAAGCGTCCAAGCCAAGTCTTTTTGATAAACTCGACGAAAGGATACATTCTTCCAACAATACCAAAGTAAAAGAAACCT
Organism: Sclerotinia spermophila; assembly: GCA_038090695.1. NCBI lineage: Eukaryota > Fungi > Ascomycota > Leotiomycetes > Helotiales > Sclerotiniaceae > Sclerotinia > Sclerotinia spermophila. The sequence goes on along the minus strand of JBBMOJ010000572.1, from coordinate 15,856 downwards.
TTATGAAGTTCTTCAATTAAATCATCAACATCAGTAGCGGTATCAACAAATCCGAAAGCTTCTCCAAATCCAACCAAGCTGATAACATCGAATGCGGCAAAGGTTGCCCATCTCGACATATCAAAAGCTTTATTCTGTTGAGCAAACATATCATTTAATTTTCTGATCCAAGCAATGATAATGTCGTCGATAAGAGGTTCGTTCTTAACCATCTTAGACATCGAGTAAGGTCCAGCGATCAAGCGACGGAAGTGAGCATGATGAGAATGTTGTTGCATGTTGAAAACTGACTCTCCTGGTCCAAGTGCGCCAGTGACATACCATTTCGTTTTGACAGCTTGACGATGATAAATTTGAGGAAGAGCAAGAGCTGATGGAATTAATAATTCGGTTGGTGATATTCGAAGGATATTTGCTATGATTGTGTTAGAATTGAAAGGTTGAATTGAATCAATTAATTATACATACTATTTTTCTCTTTGAGTAAGCGGTCATAAGTTTCCAATTCAATACCCCTAATGTTTTGATATGTGTGCCAAAGTCTGGTAACTGAGCCCCAAAAGGGACCATCAAAATCTTTGAGAGGATGAAAATATCTATAATAGATAATCTGGTATATGAATGGTACAAGGAAAGCAACGACAAGACCACCGGCTAAGTTTGGACCTGTCAAGTATTGACCGAATCTAGATACAGGTGATTCGATTTCGACGATTTTCGTGGTTCCATTTAGAGCATCCATTTTGGTTGCTATCGAAAACAATAACAAATTGAGTAAAATAGAACAGTTGAAGAATACACAACTGAATGGAAATGATAGAATTTGTTTCTCTTTTGTAGAATTGAAGATATCTATATATGCTTCCAGTTTGGACCTTCATCAGAATGAACTCGGCTCTTTTCCGCACAATGCTGACCAAATGTTGGAATTCTATCACCCTTCTATGCCAACCTCATACTAACCGAAGCAAGATCCCCCCGGCCTGACCAGGCCTCACCAAACCCCACTTATATCTGACATCTCACTAAGATACCCATAATAGCTGTTCAAATGAATGGTAATGTATAATAATTAAGACTACATGCAGTAATTATGGCCAAATGGGTTGGCGGAATTGTAAAGTACACTCAAATCATACAACCTGATTCTTCCGCGGAGGCTTCTTTAAATCTTCAACGGGTAAACTGTTATGAACCCTTGCAAACCCGTGCCCAGGACTCCTTTGAAAGCCAGGGTGAAATTTTGTAAAGTATATCTCCGGATCAGTGATTCATCGAGTCTCTATGATTGATACTGATAATAAATTCCCGAGGTACTCAAGCTCATATCAAATAAGATTGCGGAACTAGTATGAAGTGATCGCACCTGAGATTGTGTGATGGGGCGGTGCGGAATTGTGGTAATGTAATTCCGTGGAGAAAATTGTTGCGATATACAAATTCTATTTCTTTAATGAAAGATGCGGCTCTTCTGCCCTATAGGGCTCAATGGGACCGTGAAATGAACCAGCAATTGAAGTTACACAATAAAACGACACAATGAAACGATGTTGGAATTAATTTCTTTAGCCTTATAACCTTAAACGAGTGTAACTAACTTTAATTCTCCTTGAGATGCATCTGCCACGAGAAAACGTGAAAAACATGAGTGAACCAAACAAACGGCGCCAAAACAAGCATTTTAGTCAACCCAATGCTACAAAAACAATGTACGTGTGTCTTCAATAGGCATTGATCATCTCCTAATGCCAAAGTATAAGGTGTCATACTAAGCTGAGATGATGAGAAATTCCAAGTAATTGACTCATCACCAAAGATCAATGCTATCGTAATCCTTCTCATCATTACTAATGTGGTACTTCATGATGTGAACAATATCCGCGGTAGTACATTGTCACCTTTAACCAGCACTGCCGGGAAACGCAATTTGTTCTAAATTCTTACGAGGAATCCTCCCGTATTTTCATTCTATCAGCCCATGAATCCATCAACTCATCCACCACCAACCAACCACCAACCACCAACCATCAACCCATCAATCCATCAATCACCAACCCATGGATCCATCAATCCATCAATCCAATGCAGTGAGCCTCAAGATGTGATTTGCAAGATAGAACTTTCTAACTACCAGTAATCAATCTCAAGTCTCTTATTCCTGACAAACTCATTGGTCGTTCGATTCTTTTCGCCATATCCATAGCATCTAACTTGCACAGATACGAACATTCCGAATGGCTTTCATGTCAATTTCCTGCACTGCCCATGAGTTTCAGCGGGAATCGTATGGATTGTTATGCGGTGAACCAGGAGTTCGACTCATAAAGCTCCTATGTGCTCGTCTCAGCATAAACAATGGCTTGACAAAAGCTTGAGTAATTAAACATTCTCCGCGGTATGCATTATCCTGTTTCTTTAGATGACCTGCATTAGGTATCTCCACGGCCGAAATAGAATACGTTGTTAAATTCTGTACGCGTGGAAACAAGACATTATCTCAGAAGTTTTAGTTTCATGCATGTGATCGTTAAGTCAACCAAACACAAAACGCCCGGATGATGTTCTTGGTGCAGTCCGCTGAATGATGCCATATCATAATAAGCATGTACGGGAGTTGATATTATATCTTTATTCCATCGAAAGGATCCTTCGTATTTGTGCTTTCTTTGATAGGTTCGCTTCTTCTTGTAAGGCTATACACTTTCAAGGTTCATATTGCTCAATTTGGCAATTGAAAACCGAACAAAAGTGGACACGCTAAATTCCGCACCAGACTTACGGAAATCAAATCTGCCATGCGACTTTAGGATTCAGGAGAATTTAATTATGGAGACAATTCAAGCGAATGAACCAGCCGTTTTAGGTGGCATTGGAGTAGGAACGATTTAATACTACGTCGCCAAGCATAATACGTTGTAACACTCGATACAGAAGATATCAGAATAGTATACTATTTTTCGTAGGAATAGAATGATACTGTGCTGAAATTCCAATTATGACTCCTGCTAGCCAAATTGAGTAGAAAGTGATATCTTGATGGTAACTTAATTATGGCAAAATAGGAGTGTAGCCTTATGGTACCAACGATGAGAGATGATTGAAACATGCATAAATATCTCCTCATCCTCCTTCAAAGTAACATCATTCAATTATCCAACAACGTTTTAACAATCATCAATATCTATAAAGTATTAAGACTTCAATCATTCTTATCTTGTTGAACATAAGAACATTCTCTTCCAAAAAAAAAATCTGGATTTCTCATCTTCACCCCACCAATCTTTAAAAAATGTCGAACTTAGAATTGATCATAGCAAACACTCAATTATCCATTCTTTATCTATTTCCTGTCGCCATCTTTGGCCTTTTACTCAATCTTTATCGCAAATCTATTCTTGGAAGATCGAATCAACAAAAATCCAAAACTGGTGATGCATATGCTGTCGAAAAAACCACCACCTTTGAGCCTCATGCCGCCCAAAACTCACTTCAAGATCTAATCGAAATTGATGGAGCTGGAACATGGCCTCCTACAACTGTATATGGTGATGCTTGGCCAGAAGCCCTTCGACCATTTCATGACATCTATCAAGCTATGGCACCTGCTTTATCAATTGCAGAACTTAGTGGCGACGATGTAAAGAATTTTCAACGATGCTTGGACTTCCGTGTACAAATGAGAACACTTTATAATGATCAAGTCAACATGGAAGAAGTAAAGACCCTCTTGGATGCAGCAGAAAATGATGAGACCGTTCTATCCCGAGCAGCTTGGAATGGGGTTTTCGCTTGTATTGCCTTGTCCAGACATTCTTTCCGGTATGTACCATTACTTTTTGTCGCATAATTATTTTTGTCGCATAAAAATGAAAATCTCGCTAACATAATAAAGATGGGGAACGATTCCCATAGTTAAACTTGCCCAGGATGAAAAAGTCGTCGAATTCCCAGCCTGTCTCGACCTCGCATGGCCATACCTCAAAAGACGATATGGTGTTACATCTCAAGGTGGTAATGTCGCAAGTAACTATCTCTGCAACTTTGATGATAAAGATCAAATCGTTTACCCAATCAATCCCACAATGGACGACCTCATTCAATCTGCCGAATATCATTTTGGTCATGTCTTCCCTCACATTGAAAGGGAAGCTCTTCCAATCTATCATATGGTAACTAAAGCCATTCAACAATATTCCAACGGCGACCGTGTTGGTACCTTAGAATCGCTCAAAGGAATTAACAGGGAATTGCGCATACCACTCAAGACCTATTATGAAACCATGCACGAATCCAAAATTTCGCGAAAAGTTTGGATGCACTATGCGCAAGGATTTCAAGGCTGGGCTGCAGGTGATATCGACCCTGTCACCGGAGAATATACTGAATACGACGGTCTTTCAGGTAATCAACTATTATTACCGCAGATCATGGATGCTTTCTTGGGGCTTGACAGATATTTGAACGAAGAAAACACACAACGATACATGCCAAACCTGCAACGCAAATTTCGTGAAACAATTGCTGAGCATAGCTTCCGCAATGAGGCTAAAACAAAAGGAGATGAAGAGATCGAGGAAGAAATGAACAATATTGTCAAGCAGATGAGAGTTTTCAGAACGGCACACAGAGTTAGAGTCAAGCCATACTTGAGTGTACCAGCTCCAGAGCGTATGATAATGACAGCTGGAAAGTCTGTGCTAGAGAAGGATGATGTCCATGATTACGAGTCTGCTATTGCACCTCTGGATAAGATGTTGAAGGATAGATTATTGGCCACGAAATAAATTAAATTGTGGTATAAATGTCGCGTTCATTAAACACCAAGACAAAGCGGAGTTACTCGAGCTTCAAAGATACCTTTTCACCTTACTATTTCTTTTGTTCTTTGGGGGTTGGCAGGGTAGGATGTGCTCCTTTGGCTTTTCTCCTTCTGGATATATGTTAGGGTTAGGAATATAGATAAAAACATTAATGATATGATGATTTGGAAATAAACAGTTGACAGCAAATATAATTGGTGACTGCACTTGGCAATCCATTGGGTGGGTATGCTGAAGGTGACATTGTACCAAATGAATAGGTGTCAAGAGGTGTAGAGGTGTAGAGGCGTAATAAGTATGAAGGAGAGAGATATCCGTATCTATCAGCGCTATGATTGATGAATTCAACTGCCAATCCTGGATCATGCGTGATGTTACCATGTGAAAAATTACCAAAAGTATCTTACTCGTAGATGAGGTTGAGGTTGAATTGAGATACCCCACTTTAATGTGGCACAGCTAGTTCTAAAGTGTGCTCAGCCACATACAGTAACTACTCTGCCGTACAAATACATGAAATGTAACCTTCACTAGGGCCTTTCAGGTCTTATGTAATTCATTTTTTTCTTTGCTTCCTAAGATGTAACTCCGGAAATGAAAAGATCCCGAATCCTAAAAGCCTTAAGATATTCCACCATTTCTCAGTATGCGCCTTTAATTAGGATTCTTTACATGTCAAGCTCAAATTATATGCATTTCGATAACGACATTAAAAATTAGTGGCACACATTCGATGTGCCTACCTCGCCACGTGCTCGCCTATGTGGTACGGCAAAATTCACGCTTCACTCTCGAGACTCTAGGGTCGCACGTGCCAACATAAGGCACTTTTGACATCTATTGGTTACTTCTTGGCAGGTCAGGTACTCAACAACAATCCAATCGATGAAGAGCTGAAGATCATAGCCATTGTGTTTAAAACAGACTTGGCATAAGATATGACTTTCAAGATCTCAAAATAGCTTCAAAATCTTGTCAAATCACAAAGAAAGCAATTTAGAACATCGCCGACTACGGTAATCATTGAGCTGTCTTCCCCTTCGGCTGTTGTTGTGCTGACAATCAAATTTTACTGATCCATACTAGTGCTCTAAGACTTTGTATTGATTAGTACGCATCTTGGTTTCTAGAAATATCCTTATGAATGCTGACAATTTATAACAACTACCTTCGTAACATTGACTAATCTGTCGTATATGATCGAGTGAGCTTACCCTAATTTTTATCTGCTGAGCTAATAAAGGAGTACTTCACCAACATCACCAACATTTTAATGCATTGCTTTAAAACGGCATTTCGATGCGACATTTCAAGACGGGATCTTGGTACGACATTCCTTTCAAAGTTTTTGTAAAAAAGGATAAACCTATAGCACTTTATCTACAGGGTTCCGATTGAAACTCAATCTTATCATTTCAGATGAGGGTAGGGCACCGCGTTTCTTTGAAAAAAAGAAAAGGTACCGTCGGTCCCTACATTACATTGATTGAAATTGTTGTTCTCGAAATGTTGGAAAACATCCAACTAATTATAATGTTCCCTCAATTAAACTAGTTATTTAGAATGTCTAAAGAGGAATTAATTCAATATACCACTAATTAAATCATATCAAAAATAAGATTAAAACAATGAAAGGTAACAGGAGAGATCAAGGGCCGAGGGATCTATCAATATTAAAAGGACAATCGACTTTTTCATCCAAGGAATTGAATTGATAAGTAACGATAAACATATAATTTCCATTCAGATACCCAGTCTATATAACACTAACAAATTTAAATACAAATAATGAGAAATCTAAAAGTATTCTTCCCCTAGTGCTTCATATTAACCCTCAGACAAAAAATATTACACACACATACAAATAACAAGCTATAAAGCAGAAGGAAAAGAAGCCTGCCTCCAGCTGGCCATGGAGGTATAACTAAATACATAGGTTTTGCCGTTCCACACCGCCTGCCACCTGCCATACATACGTTATGGTGTGAATCGTAATATGTAGTATTAAGTCTTTTTAGTAGTTTTGGCAGCTTTTGTGGTCTTTGTTGTTTGAGCTTTCTTGGTAGTCGTTTGGACTTTTGTGGTAGGAGTGGTTTGGGCTTTCGTGGTAGAAGTCGCTTGGGCCTTTGTAGTAGAGGTCATTTGCGCTGTCTTGGTAGAAGTCGCAGCGGAAGATTTGATCGAGCTCGTGGCGGAAGATTTAATCGAGCAAGCACTGTTTGCCTCGGTACGTTTTCCGCCAGTGCCGCAAGAGCCGGATTTAGGTACGAGCTTTGGCGCATCACATATTCCAAGGCCTCTTTTGCTGCATACACCGTAGGCACCAGAAGCATTTTTAGTGCCATCCTTGTAGCCCGTTTGCCAAGTAATATTTGCGTCGCCGTCTTCTTTGGCCATGACTTGCGATGTCCTGGTAGCATCCTTGGCCATGTGATTAATGGAATCAATTCTGCCGGTCTTGACTCTAGCGTGGAGCTCCGCGACTTCGTTCCGTGTGAAAAAGGATTTTGCTCCTGCTGTCTTGTATTCTATAGCCCCGAAAACCATGACCTTCCCGCTGGCAGTCTTTGCTAGGGCTGTGGAAGAAGCCTCACCATCGTCCAGATCGGTTTCCTCATTGAAAGCTTTGTACCATGGGTGATTTGAGTCGGGCGCATTGAACAAGTCATCATAGTAGTAATAACCAGGGTTCTTTGCCTTGAATGCTTTGATTTGATCTTCTGCGCCACCGCTGTACAGCATGTAGTGATCGGTAGCGGGAAAGTACTTCTTAAGATACGCTATATACCTGGCCTCGGTGATGAGGGTTTGGGTGCGTGCGACCAAGGTTTTGTTGACGTTATCAATTGGCAGAACTGAGGCGGTGGCAATGTTCAAAAGTGAGAGAAGAAGGAGGAAAACTGTTGCCAGGTTCAACCGGCCAAAACGAGAGGGGGACGCCATTATTTCAATTCGCCTGCGCCGAATAAATGTCTGTTTCACGCTTGCGAGCTTTCAAAAACGGCGGTGGATAGTTAGATTGGTAGAGAATTCTGCGACAGATTGTGATAGGATAGTAGAGGTAGATCGTGATAGTACGCACAACAGTGTGTGAGGAGCTTCTTGGTAAAGGAAATAGCTAAGGTCTCTGACTTCCCTTTATATACACGGAGACTACTCATGATGAGAACGATTGATGGATCGTAGGAATTCTGTAATGGGAACGATTAATTTCGCAGAAGTCCTGCATTGGTTTCGAGTCCGACATGGCAAAGACGAGAGTAAGGTTACCGTGCTTACGGCATCTTACTCTGAATATAATATTGGATTCCTTTTGAAATCCTACTGATTTAATTATAGTCGACTTTAAATTATGTTGAGTTGATCAACTGGGAATTTTGACGAGTCAAATTATCGAACATTCGAATGCTGGGGGTGATGATGCCCAGAGCCCTGACACTGCCTCTGCGGTGAATAAAACAATAATTAAGTATCGTATAAACTCACCTATAAGAAATACACAAAGCCTTTTGAAAGGAAGATTTCTCCATTATTCTCTATTCCCTCTATTTCAGGGTGAAGAAAATGAAGATTCTATAAACTGAGCACTTTTAAACCCCACCATTACTTCGGCCGGCCCCGGAAAAACCAGGGTTTGGTGTGTATTCTCATAGGTGAGTTTATACTATATGACTACACTACTCGAACGATTGGTACAATCTTTCAGCCTTAAGAGAGGGTAAGAATTGAAGGAATTTACGAAAGGAGTTCTAAAATCCAGAAGGAATCAGGAGGACTTAGCTCTCGCTAGTTGCATTAACCCCTCCACTTTTGCTAAGCTGACTCCAGCAGGGACTCGAGACCCCGCTTTTAATTCCACCGGTACAGCAAGGGTTACACTAGAAACTAACTAATATCAGCCTGGTAATAACTCAACGTCTAAATTTGGAACAGAAGCAAGCAGCCACAATTGTTACATTAGACAAAAAACGCAACCTCATTACCATATACGTATAAAGAAATGTGGCTACCCAACAAAAGGTGAAAACTTTGGCCTGTATCGTTCTACATACATATGCCCGCGAAGTCTCAGCCTTGCTTCATTTTCTTTGCATTGCCGTTCTGTCTTTTTCCAACACGTTCGTCGCACCAGCATCGTGATAATCATCGTAATCATCATTTCATCATCACCACCACCACCACCACGCATAGCCATGGCGCAATTAACCATGGCAGACCTAAAGGAAATACCAAGCATTTATAACTCGCACAGAGCTGTAGGTGATGTACTCGTAGGGGAGGACGCCGCCCGCTCTCTCATTGATGCAACATCGTCTGGTAACGACATGGCCCTACGGAGCTTGCTATCGCAGCCACAATGGATTAAGATAGTGCTCGAAGAACCGCACTGCATCTATTATGAAAGTCGCCCAAGTCAAGGTCCAAACGATGCGCGGGAGGTGAAGGCAATGCGAATGTCAAACCTTGAACGGGCTTTAACAGTAGCGGTTCAGAATGGCCAAGCTGCTGTTGTATCCACATTACTTGCCTTCGCAATACAGCAAGGAATTGATGTTTCTGATATCATAACGACATCGACAATCAATAAGATCATCTACGGTGGGCACGCCGCTGTATTCAAGGCACTAGCATCTGTAGACCCGAATATCATCAACTTCCCAATGGGCCACGGTGCGCTGCCACTTTATGAGGCCGTGAGGCTAAGGCAAACTGATGTGGTCGCTGTGCTGCTCGAGCTTGGGGCGGATCCATTACATCCTGTTGATTCGAAAAACCTTGCGACCTACAACTCATCTCTGATGTCTCGCGCCGCAATGGCTGAAGGTCCGCGCATGACTGAGATGCTGTTGAAATACGATGTCCCTATCGCTCATACAGGTGCGATACATACCGCTGCACGTTTTGGTCGGATCGATACTATGCGTCTCTTGATGCAGTATGGCGCGGACGTGAATGAGGTCCTTTCCGATTGGTTGAGTTGGACGTCGATGCATTTCGCCGCCTCAAAGGGCCAAGTCGATGCCATGAAGTTATTGGAGCAGAGTGGGGCACGCTCTGATTTAAAGGACGCGAATGGAAAGACACCTGCGCAACTATTAGAGGAGTATAATGCCGCTTAGCACTAGTAAATACCGACAATGGGCGGTGTTGCGTTGCTGGGCATCGAGCAAGTGCTTGTGGAAAAGTAGCAAGCATGTCTTCAGGATGGGGTTGGATTGCTCTCCGAACCAAGTCAAACGCCAGGGTTTCCATCAGCTGTAATGTTTTTAAGTAGATGCAAGTATCTGGCCTTAGGTTGCTAGAACCTTCCAGCTAGAAATGCCGTATTCCTAGGTTTTTGGTATTAAATATATCAATCCTGAATATCGAATGATGTATAAATTGTTGGTGAGTGATGAAATGTGCCCAAAAATCACAAACTGCATGCGACGACCCAGGGTCAATTACTAAGAGAGAAGCATGAATTGAATAATCGAAGCAGGTAAACAATCGAAGCAGGTAAAGAAAGAAGCAGGCAAACAACCAAAGCAGGTTACGTCTTAACCTCAATCAATGCTAATAAATCTCACGTGGACCTTCTCAATAATCTCCACATTCTGCGGCACCAAAGCTAACCCATCTACCATAGACCTTTGATCCGCCCATACACCCCTTCTTGGAATCATCGCTGTAAATCCCTTTCTCTTTACTTTTCTAAGATTGGTCCCATCATCTCTAATTTCAGTCGCTGCAATTTTTCTCCCGAGAACCCGTGCATAATCTTCCACCTTACTAATCGCGTCTTTGATTGCCTGTTCCCTACCCAATATCGGTAGCCTTTGGTGTTTCCTCAGTCAAAGACCAACTAGTTGAGCGTATTTCTGCATTGGCATGATGAATATAAAACTCGCGACCTCGGCAAGTTTCTCAAAGTCTTGAAAGGTAACTTCAAAATGCGAGGATGCTTCATAAACGCGAGCCCAAGATTCGCCGTTAGAGTCAGAGTCTGGAGGCTGCCAGGAGCGCGTGCGAAGATTAGTCATAGAGTAAACAGTTACTGGAGGCTCTTGAAGTGCGGCGCTGGGATAATTGGAAGATTGTAATTGTTTTGTGGATAATTGCTTGAAGAGAGCTTGGAGATTATTGGATGCTTAAGTGACTCCTTCGGAAACTGATATTTGTGAGGTACCTTCTGAGGTTACGGCAATGACTAGATTTCCGCGTTCAGCTGGGAGTTGCACTTGAGAGGTACCTTGAATGTGAATTTAGAGTGGTGGAGCTGACTTTCTGAAGAGCTAGAAAATATAACAGTAGTTATGAATAGAGAATAGCAATGGCAGAAAAAGAGAATTGGTTCCCCAGCTTTTATGTTGGCCAGTGAAGAGTATCCCATGAATTCTGACTCTTCGTATGTGGCAAATGGATTACTTAACCCACAACTTCAAGCTGAAGGATGCGGGGAAAATCTAGTCATATGGACATAATGGTGATAGAATGACTCCTAATATGTGAAACATATCGATTGTCATCCTTTTTATTGCAAATTGATGGCCTCGCACTTGTGAGAATCCTGTCATTGAAAGTCAATAACTAGACCTGGTGAAAATCAAAGCTCTTTGTGAATGGAATATGTTGTGTCAAAAAGTAGGGTGTATGTGGTAGTATGTGGAAATGTGGGAGTATGTGGGAGTATTCTCACTTCTAATAGGTCTTTGTGACTGAGATGAGAATAAAACGTCTTCGTTGAACATTGAAGATTGCTGACGCTCCCTGATGCTGAGCATTGTAGTGTTGCTTCGGGTATATACTTATACATGGCTGATAATGATACATCCTGATCATTGATGCCCTTCATGTCTATAATATTGGCTTTCTCTCCTTATACTGCTCTTCCGCCATGAAGTCTTCCTCCACAATCTCAGATTCTGTAGCCTTCTGCGCCTCTTCATCCATAACAACCTCCTCATTCCTTGCCATAGCTGCATCATATTTCCTGACCTGCTCCATAACCTCTTCTTTCGTGATTCCAAACCCATTCTCATCCAGGTGAACCTCTTCCTTCGGCGGCAATCCCATCTTCTCTCTTTGTGCTCTAAATCTCTCCTTGACAGTATCCGTCTGCATAATCCTCCATCTCAATTTCCAGCCTCCCATTCCCAGTTCCTTTATTCTCTGCCTCTTCTCCCCCAATAAATATTCATCTAATCCTCCCGCTTTATCAATTGTCCTTAGCACTTTTGTAGTAACTCTCAATTTTATCTGCCTTCCTAGACTTGGACTGTAAAGACGCTTCCTCTGCACGTTGGGTCGCCAATGCCGTCTTGTCTTGATTTCATTTTTCTCCGAAACTATATTTCCGTAACGAATCTTCTGGAGACCGTAAAGACCGAAATTGGATTGTTTGTAAAATTGAGAGGGGCCGTAAGGATATGGTGGAACGTCTGCATGCTCGACTGCTAGCCTTTGTTTTGTGGACTTTGCGAAAATTCGAGCAGTGGAGGTGAAAGTTCGTGTGAAAGAGCGGGAAAAGGAGGGATGGATTGATGGGAGGATAGGCATAGTGGAGGAGATTGACGCAGGGCGCCGAATCTATTCGTGGATGGTGTCAATTCTAAGCTCGTATTGAAGTTGGGTTATAGTTGTGGCTGCCAGTTTATCAACAATTGGGTTCGCGATAGAGTTACAGAACTGCTTCTTCTGGCCGAATATCAAAATCATTAACTTCGTCGTTATCACCATGAATTTTAGTTCCGGATAAGAAGTGAGCCTAAGGCCAAAATATCAAAAATACATTCAACCTTACACGGCCTTCGCGAAAGTTAGCAAGAAATCAGACTTAATTTATTCACACTTTCTTTTATTCTTCATTTCATTTGTATAGATGGTAGTACCTTCCTTGTCTTCGTTTTCAATTTATTCAACTAGATCATACATTATTCCTCACCTATATCATATTCATATCGCAAGTGGTGATCATAATCCAAACCCTGTTCACTACACCTTCTACAATGATATCCAGATTTGTCCTGCTACCCGGGTAGCAGTCAGAAGCTTGCATGTGCAATTGTCCCAAGCTCTATCGCGAGAATTATGAGGCTTCTCACTGATCACGTTTTTCCGTTTCCGTTTCCTTCGAAATTCCCCCTTCCCTTTCCCCTTGTCCCATTCGATGTTCAAAGGAAACCCTTCAAGATTACAACAGGCATCTTACTGTTACTCTTCCTAGGCAAGTAGACTTTTCTTCTGCATGCCAACCAATTTAAGGCCTGCACCGTTTTACTCTACCAAGAGGTTCCGTACATTGAATATCTCTCGCTAGATGTCGAGCGTTGACAATACCCTTGGGATGTTCCACTTGGGGTTCTCGCTGCGCTTATATTCCTCCAAAATCTCGCTTGTCCGCTGAACCAAAAGATCCTCTCGTCTTCGATCCTTTCTTTGCATATACTTTTCTGAACCTTGTTCATAGTCAATCCCTCCACTCTCTCCATTTACTACTTCAAAAAAAGGATGTCTCGAATCGTATCCGAAGCCGTAGATGAGGTTTTCAAGGGATGGTAAAACTCGTGCTATAGTATTTCCGATCGAGTTGGGAAGCGTGTGTAGTCCCTCTGGACTGACACTATCTTCGTAAAATGCGGAGATCGCGATATTGCGGACATCTTTCATAATTCTGCCCTCTGGTATATCTCTGATCTGGGTCAAAGCATTTTTGATCCATTTCACCCAGCCTACTTCCACCAAAACTATGTCTATTCTCGGATCTAAGACCACAACTCCTAACCTCGAGTTGCCGGCCAAATTTCTCTTGTGAAATCCGAGATAGGTTCTCCGTGAATCACAATTCACAAAGTATAAAACATGCGGTTTGAATTTCCTGGGACGCCCATATCTTAAGTTCTCAACTGGGACGACATGTCCATCTTGTACCTCCAGTGCAAAACTCCATATATGAAGCTGTAACTCGGTAGGAAGAAGAGCGAACTGTGGAAAGCTTGACATGATGCGGTTAATCGTAGGTTGTTTATGGTCGAACGAAATTCAACCACGACAGCTCTATTCCAAACTTAAACCCTTTGACTCGCAATGACAACTTATTACAAGTCTTCGATATGTATTTGAAAGAAGGTAAATTAAATATTGAAGACCTCATTCATTGCAAGTGAGGGGTAAGGGTACAGCAAACTGACAGGGATCAGATGTGGTTAGCTGCAGTCAGCTTCAGCCCCAGATTAGTCTTACGCGCATCTCCTTTTTTGATGTACTTCATCAAAATTATAGAACATTCGTTGTCAACTCATCTCCATGGAATCATCACGGGAACAAGATAGCAGCATGCAATTATTCTTAAACCTTCCTATCGAATTGCGCATCAAAATTTGGGAGCATGCTCTTCCTGGTGGGAGAAATATTGAGATCTATCCAACTTTCATTGGCCGTAAAGAAATCGGATGGATTGCCGTGCATTGTAAATGTTCAACTCGCTGTCATCGTCTGCCCTCTATAGCCCACGTCAATTCAGAAGCTCGAGCTGTATTTTTCCACCACTTCACCACTTGCTTCAACACTTACGTTCAATGGAAGAACGATACTATCCTCATTCAAAGTACATCAGTCATTAAACGCAATCTACCCCTCGATGCAGGCTCTAAAGAAATACAAGCATTAGACAAAATAGTTTCGGAAAGTCCAAGAAGCTCTGAATTGTCGTCCTTCGCTGTCACAGCAAACCGCTCATGGGCTCGTAATGGGTTACCCCACTTTCTAAAGACACTCAAAGTTTCTCATCCGCAAAGGTCCCTCAATTTCGCACCTGCAATCCCCCAATTATTACTCGTTGTAGGCTCTCAATTGCGCTATAAAGGGCGAAGAACCAGTTTCGATGGATTGAGATTTGAGTTTCTGGACGATGACCCTATGGACAACAATCAGCAGCTAGAAAGGCTCATAGCAGAGAATACCATGAGATCATGGCGGGATAGATGGGAGGAGGAAGGGGAAGGAATCCCGCCACCGTTTCGAATGGTAACTTTCCGAAAGGGTGCTCCAAATTGCTTCAAGGACATGTGACGATTGTCGATTTGAGCAGACACGGGTATCATGGTCTCCCATTTTTGCCAGTGTAATTTCTCTTAGGAAAGGCTGTATGTTGAGAGGTTGAAAAGGGTGATGTGCGGGGTTAATGAATCAGTAAAATAAGTACTGTATCTTAGGCAATGAAGGCTCGTGTGGACGGGATAATGATAATACATCCCCTCTCATCGTTTTATTGTTAAAAGAATAGTGTAAGGTCAATTGATTTCAGGTTATTACTACAGAGATTAAAAAATAAAAGATGTTCATCATGGTCACTGATGTTCATTGTACAAATTATCTAGGTATCCAAAACCTTTACTGAATCTGTTCAAGAATAATAAATATGTGTCACTTACTGCCATCTGCTACTGGATTCAATAACAACATCCCCATTATCGGGATTCTCCTTCCCATCAATCATCCAAGTGAAATCCATATTGAACATATGTTGCTCGGCTTGGATGTGTTGGTTGAACGAATGCTTTGTATCCCAGGGTGTTTTGGGATATGGTTCCTCGCATGAGCACCGGTGATCCCTTCAGAAAAGAGACCTGCGTTGAGCCAAATAGCCACAAGCGCATAAGGGAAAGCCATTACCTAGCCATACGGCTAGGATCATCAGTATCACGATTCCAATGAAGAGCTTGCTGTTCAATAGCACCTGTTGTGTGGAGCATTAGCATTCGATCAGACAGAGGGCTTTCCCGCGTGGATTAAGCACGTTTATTACATACGCTTTGCTTGAGAACATTTCAAAGAAGAGAAGTATGAGCTGCTCTAGACCAACTGAAATTCCATTACTATCTACGTGCTGTATCGTTGAGATAGGACGTGTTCGTTCTGATTATTCAGCTCGAGCTGTAGCATATTGGAGACGAAAGATCCAGCAAAATCTTTCCAAAAATGAGGTTTAGATTTCGTGCCATACGGAGGTTGAAAGGGTAAGTATTGTAAACCCCACTTTTAGCAAAAACTTGCTG
>JBBMOJ010000571.1:0-22764 GCA_038090695.1 Sclerotinia spermophila | reverse complement strand
GATCTCTTAGAGCTAATAATAATTATACTAGTATTTATAATCTCTATTATAAAGCTGGTTTTATTGAAATTCTATAAATTATAATTGAGAATATCAAATTTGGTTTATATATTCGAAATAAATTGGAACTAATCTCTAATGAACTTAGAATCCTTACAAAAAGCTTTTTGAAAGTTATAAATATAATTGAAATATATTTTTAGCTTTATATATTATTTTGTGAATTGATATACCTATTATTTACCAACCTTTTTATATTTTGTAATTCAAGAATATAATTAGTTATATTTTCTATTGCTTTATATCTAGATATAAAATCTCTCAAATCTAAATCAATTATATATCGAATAATAATATTCTCTTCTAATTTTGAAAGATTATAGAATTTATATTGATATTTGGTATAAAGGGTAAATCTATTTATTCTATATTGAATTATAGTATATAATATATTATATACTCTAGTAGCTTTTTAAATATTTAGTTTTTTGTTTTTTTGTATAGTCTCAATAACTAAAACGAATCATACTTCTTTATTCATAATTTCTATAATAAATGGTTGATATATTGTATATTGAATTGAGTGTATATGAATTGAAGTGAAAGTGGCCTATATAGTGATATGGCCCATATGTATATGAACCACGTTATACAGATTATATTATTTCAAGCGAAAATCTATTTTTGGGGTTTTGTCGGAATGCGTCAAATAGGCCTCGGTACCAATGCCAAGCTGCTAAGCATTTCAATGCCGCATCGTATCCTTCTTCCTTTTCTTACTCTCAAATGGATTGCCAGGTTTCAAGATCATGTGACTGTGATTTTGATCGGAGGAATTTTAAAGCTAAGGTTAATACTGGCACAACCGCCAAATTATGGTTTGTGTACACTGAACCAAGCGGAGAGCTCCACGAATTTAATGCAATGCAGACCGCTTTTACATCTTCGAGATTGAAGTGTTATTATATATTACGATAACATGATGTTATCATATCAACTTTGCGGGGGATCAACAAAATGTCTGTCTCAACCTTTAATCCTCTTGGGCGATCCCGAAGCCTTCGAACTTCAACAGCCTCAAGCAACTTGAGGCTCCCTTCAAGTTCCAACGCGCAGCCGCCTTCTGGCCCCTCATATGTTTCTCTTTTCATAACCAATCTGCGACTTTTGGATTTAGATTTGCGAGACGACTGGCCCGATATTACCGTGGTAACATTCTCTACCAAAGATGCGCAACAGAATCAAAAGAAACGAATACAGAGTGTAGAGTGGGCATTATTTCAGCTATTTGCAATTTGGGACCCAGAAGAGACTCGAAATGTACACTTATATTTTGCATTATCACTTTAAATTGAAATAAAAAAGCTAACTCGCGTTTATAGAAATTACAACCATTTTTCCCACCACTCGAACCTCTCCAGTCCCTCAATCTGCGCACCGCATTGTTTCGATGTCTTGACCAGGCTAAGAAGAATGGAGTCCTTGGAAGAGACACTTTATTGAGGAAGACAATGTTGGACGAATGCAAGGGTGAAAGGCTGGAGGAAATTTTGGCCGTATTTTCGAACGCTGTTTTGAAAAGAGCTGTTCAGTACGACACCTCTGGACGATACGAAGCTCTTGCTCAACAACTGGCGTTAGAGAACTTTTCATACACAGGAGAAAGAACAATACTCTCGGCCTTGATATTGGCACACAAGAAATCTTTGGGTAAGCATATTGCCGAAAAGAATAATCTAAGAGCCAAATACAGCAACTTTTCTGAAATACTTGATCTTCACGACCAACGAACTTTGAAACGCCGGGAAGAACTGGACCATGACGTGAATGAAGGAGAGGGCCATACTGAACTATCCGACAGAGATTTAAGATCATTGCAGAATAAATTTCGCAAGAATTGGTCTGGTAGTAATGAGTGGTTGGAAACGATTCTTTACGGGGATAATAGACCTGGTCGGGAGGGACTGTTGGCCAAACGATTTGATGATCTTTGGAATCAGATTGAAGATGGTACTGTTGCAGACATAGAAGGAAAGAGTGATGCTGGGCTCGTTAAGCGGCTAGAGGCACGAGTGCAAAATCAAGAAAGTCGTTTGGCTAGATGGCAAGAATTTGGACGGACTTTGACTCGAAACGGTACTAAATCGCCTACCAAAAAGGTACACGCGGTTCCCGTGGAGGAAAAAGGTATAAGACTTGGTTTCAATGATCACCAGGCGTTACAGATAGGGAAGTATTCTACAAAGAATCCCAGTGTCTTGAACATTCCCATTCGGGATGAATATGCTCGTCTAATGGAAAGAACTCGCAATGCGTTGAATGATGTATCTAAGCAAAAGGCGTTTTCCAAGGAAAGCCTCATCTCAGGTGGCTTCAAAGGTAGGCTTAGCCAAATTTCTATGGATTTAACCAAAGAATCATTGTCACCAAGCAATCAGGATGGGGACATATCTCCGTCAACCAACGCAGCTCCCGACCATTCACCTGTTTTGGTGGGAAATCTTGATGGAGGAGCCGAGGTCTCCACTTCTCGTAGCCACCACAATGAACCGATTAGCACACCACGTTCGAGAATATCCCATAGACCAATATCCATCGGGACTTCGTCAGTCCTTCAACACAAACCAGCATCGGAAGAACTCGGCGTCGCTAGCGAAGGTTTTTTCGAAGCCACAGCTGTGAAATCAGCACCCGAAGATGATAACATGCCTGCCATTTCAAGCGCTATGAGGCCATCCCGTCGCCCCGCCTACTTTGATAAAGATCTAGAACACGAATTTGGAAGCACCTCAGCTGAGACGCCCGCATCCATCAAAAGGAGACACACAGTAATATCACAGCCAAGTCCATCTCCTTCCCAACAAATGCAACCCTCTGAAAACTCTCTTGGACCTGTTCCGGAGCTCAGCCAGGCAGAAAAGATTCTAAACTCTATGTCAGCCGCATCCCCGTCGCCACAAAAGTTGAAGCGTTCGTTGTCTTTAGCCGAACGTACCCGTCTTACCATGGCTCGTTCAAATCCAAGATATTCAAAATCCAATCTGAACGATGATTTTGATGATTTGCCAGATGTGGAACGCCTCACCTTAAATCCTAAATCTAGAACCACAACTGCCAAATCTTCTGTAACAGAAGAAGAAAAACATGCAGACTTGATAGAACGCACGCGTCTGTCTATGGCGGGCTTTGAGGCAGCCCAAAAGAAAGCACAGCTAGAGCGAAGGCAAAGTATTAAAGAGGAAAAGAGGAAACAGCGACAATCGCACTTTCCAAAGGTTGTTCATGAGGAATCAGAATCATTAGCTCCAGCTACGCCAGCCATTGATCGGGAGGTGTTGATGGATGGGGATGATGTCGATTATGCCAGTGTCTTCATGAGTAGACCGAGAATTGCTCTTAGTCCGACTCCAGCAAAGGGTAGGATGATTTCATCTATGATCGAAAGCGAGGATGATGAAGTGGAGGACATGGATGAGGATACGGAGATGGGAGTGGATGCTGATTACACAAATGCTTTCAAGAGTAGACCAAGGATTGCTTTGAGCCCAACGCCGGCCAGGAATAGGAGAATCATGGGCAGTGATGTGCAAGAGGGAGGAGAAGCTGTAAATATGTGGCATGATCTTTGACTGAACTGAACAGGCTCGGCACCCATGATGATTTAATGAATGTCATTTTTGTACCGCAATGACATGTAGTTAATGAGCAATGAATTTCGTTCATGAACGCCACATCTTCATTCATATTTTTGTCAATTGAGATTTAAGCAGGGCCCAGCCAATACTCTGTTATGGTTGAAAGCACGTCGGTGTGAGTTGACTCGGATAAAACCGAGTCGATTTGGTACAGTGAAGAATGTTCGTTCATCTTATATCTACACGATATTACCGAATTTTAATAGAACAATCCAATAGACGTACACGAGCATGTTTTGAACCATACAATATTGTGAGTTTCCTTCTCTGCCTCCATCTTGACATTTGTAGGGAAATATTCCCTCGGGCGGTATATACAAGCTGATTTGCACTTCCAAGCATCACCCCTGGCTCATCTAGAAACATAGCAAGATTATTTGCTGCCCCAAAAACACCATCACGTTTCCCACATGGCGGCTTTTAGTTTGTACTGCCCACCTATCTTGGCGTTCCGAAAAAGTTGGTGACTGCCCGTCATCCTACAGTGCATTCAATGGAGGCGGTACTTATGATGAGGCTGACGGGGAGGCTCTATCCTTACGTGGCCGTCTTGATTGTCACGAGGACGGTCATTGTCATTGTCTGAGACCTTGTTTGTGTTTTCGTGGCTTTTATATATCCATTGAAGACCAAAAATCTCATAGATCATGTCATTCAAGGCAGATTCATTGAAAATAGGGAAGCAAATTCACTTCATTGATACATCTTTGTGTACCTCATTGCGGTGTTGTCTGGCGATTTGTAAGGGGTTTGAATACTCAGATACGGAAAGAGCTATTAAAGCGCGCCAAATATCTCCTTGCACCATATCCGAGAAAGTTAGCGGCTTAGAAATCGGCCAGATCCAATTCCCATATACGATCACACTCCACGAAGCAACAATCGATCCTTTGAAAAAGGTTAAAACATTGGTTGCAAATCCGACTTCAGCTTCGGATAATACAGGCTATGCTCTAAGTCTTTTTCCAATTTTGCTGAATGGCTCAGATGCCTATCCTTTACTCTTCCAAAGTGAACATTATTTAGCAACCAGTCATATGTGGGACTTTTCCCAAAACCAGGGAGCGGATTCCGAGTCTCATACATAGCATGTTCTGCACACGAGAGCGTTCATACTGGAGCGTATCCGAGATTGTACTCCGAGAAGATGCTTCTTGCTCTATTTTCGATCCAGAGCTACACTCATAACATGGCAGTTTCTTTTGTCCAACCATCTTCCATGGATCGATAGCAAATATTCTTGTCCCGCGTAGTATCTCATGATCATCTTCGTCTCGGCTGTGCGACATAATATTGATCAGAGCTCGGTTGTTCTAGATGCGTTTGTACTTCACCTCAAAGTCGAATCTTCTCCAATCACTCGTGTAATCGAGAGACTACTAGCTCATGAAACTATTCAGCCAAACTTTCTATAGTATGAGAGATGTAGATGAGCAATTGATGAGACGAATGCTTTCAGCATTCACAGAAGCATGTCGAAAAGGCTGGGATCACGCTCTCGCCAGCAAATACTGTCAATATGGCTCAGTATCCTCATACATCAAGTCAAACTAGTCGCCAATCTGCAAATGCGGCAAAGGAAAGGATGGATAAAGGTTTCCGCTCGTTGAAGGCCGGGGGAGTGTTAGTCGGCACGCGACGAGAATAATTCTTATGCCGTTATCGGGTGTTGATCATGTTGAAGCTCATTATTCATAGGTAGAGCATGCTGAGTACGAGAAACGACTTCTTCAATGTCGAACTCGCCGAAACACATAAATGAAGGACCGGAAATGTTAGGGGGCCATTTTGGTGTGCTTAACCCAGGGGATGCAAAAGATGTGGTAATATCTCACAGGAAGTTACAGAGCACAAGCAATGCTCGAGATGTAACGAGGTGAGGTGTTGTGGCTCGGCGTGTCAAAGACTAGATTGGGAAGAAAATGGGAAATTATGTAAAGCTGCAGCGCCTGGTACTCAAGTAATAAGAAGCTGTATTAAGTGATGGCTACACTCAATTTGATAACGTGTTTTCCAAACGTGACTATGTTTTTGATTGAATAGACTTTTTGGTAAATTCAAACATCAAGTACAGATTTTTACTTTCAATTACTTTCAATTCAATCAATATAGCGTCAAGTTAGGAATAGATGATTCAAACTTTTGATAATCTAAACATATATAAGATCCAAAATCATATGGTTTCATATCAAATATCATACTTTCAATCGTCTACTTCTAATTGAACAATAAACTATTCAGAATTACTCAAAACTAGTTCGTTGATTCTATCGGTTGATCTTTAAATTAGATTAAAAAAGAAATCGAATTTGAAGCTCTTGGATTGAATTGGTAGTCATTGAAATTGGGATTTTTGAATTAAATGTAATTCATAAGGCATGTTTTTTGGGAAACACAGGTCTAGACAATCAATTCGCTGGAATTGTTCCATTTACACAAGTGATCCCCATGCCATTCACACCTTCCAAGCCCGTACAAACTTCTCCAGCCGCAGTTCCACTCTGAAGATGCTATTAGTCACCAAAGTTTCCGCAAATATATGTGGTTACTTACTGCAGTCTTCAAATCAATGCCTTTAAAGTGGAAATCCTTGCAATGAGCATGATCATGGCAAAGTAGATACAAACCATTTTTTGGCGATTCATCTATTGACCATTAGCTTTCAGAGTTTTCCTACACCAACCATTTGGTTTCTCGAAAAGAACAAAGCAGGAGAACTCACCAGTGGTAGCATACCAACACGGGTCACTCACACAACTCCCATCCCCGATCACCGCCGCTACACTGCCATTGATCCCCTCCCATCTAAACCCCTTCGCATATGCCGCAATACTAGTATCCGTCCCGCTCGGCATAGCCTTCCCTTGATCATAATAATCCTCAACGAAATGGATTGGGTAACTAACATTCTTCACCTCTATATTTCTCCACGTCACATTACTCACATTACACGTTGTACCTAGTTTCCCCTTAAACCTTGCTGCCATCAAACTATCATAAATATATGCATTTTCAAACGTGTAATTACCACCTGTGCCCGAAGCGCAGGAGACCGAGAGACCGTGCGTTCCAGAAGCGATGACGTTGCGCACTGTGACATTTGTGGCCGGAGGCGAAATGTTGATTACATCGTCACCATTGTGAATTTCGAACCCGTCAATGAGGACGTTAGATGCGGAGAGGTCGATTCCATCTATGATTCCTTTAATATCCCACACTCTGACGGACCATGCTCAAATGGCCATGAATGGAAGGGGTTCATACCAGTATTGAAGGGATATCCAACATTACTCCTAGCATCGATGAAGATATTTCTCATCTCGACATTGCTTCCCCCTATCGAAAACACCCACGCCACAGGATTAAGAACCTTAAGATTGCGAACCACAAGACCACTTCCAAAAGCATCAGCGAAGGTCTATTCATGTAGAAAAAAGGAAGAAAGCGACATCTCAAACATACTTAACCGTAAACCCAAACCAATGCGGCCGTCCTCCCTGTACCGAATCCCACGGACTCCTCCACCAATTCTCCCCGTGTGCCAAAAACCAACCGCCCTCTCGCTCCTTGCTCCCCTCAAAAGTGACATTTGTCCCCTTGAGCGTGATCCATCTTCCGGGATAAATGCTCGTGTTATTAACCACCAACTGTACCGCCGTCACATTCTCACTCAAACTGATATTACCCTCTACCGAAAACTTGACATTTGCAATATTTTTGAAACTGAGGGGAGTAAGCAGATTGTATGTGACATTTGGTTGGAAAAGAATCGTAGAACCCGGACCACAGAGATTAACAGCCGTGGTGATGTCCGGTGCGTCGTCGATTAAGGGAGAGGAATGATAGGGCATGGGACATATTTTTGCCGAAGAGAGGGAAAAGGAGAGAAGCGAGAAGATGAGAAAATCGTGGCATTTCATGTTTGATAGAATACTGGACAACTCGTGGCTTGTAATACAGATGTCGAATGTAATGTATTATAAGTCCGTTTTGTGAATGTATCACGACTTTTGGAAGGCTATATATACTGCGAGTACCTGTGGAAACAAAGTATGCGGGGTATTCCGTCGGGGTTTACAGAATTCGCTACCCCTGGTGATTTTTGATCTAAGATTTCTGTTGTAGCCACGAATCAATTTCTTAAGTAAAAATCTTGTTTCGACATCCCCTTCGTATAATAGTGCTCCCACTCTATCATACGGTTTTTCTTAATAGGAAAAGTGGCGAACCAAGGGAACGATGTTTGGGAGGCCACTGACGGCTTGCCTGTATGACTGGGCAGATTAATCCACAAATCGGGTAAATGCCTAGGGTGTATCGATGATGATATAACCAGTATTCCGGTATATATAACCAGGTAATCACATAATCAATTTAACCTCACTGTTATTAATTTTTAATATCGAATATATTACCAGTATATGAGGGCGTGTTTCAATTGAGGGCCCGGCTTATCTTACCAAACTCACTGAAATTACTATAGTATTTTGAAACGTTAATATAACTTTTTAATCTTAAATTGAAGCTCTATTAGATATCAAAATACTATAAGATTAAAATTATTTTTGAAGTTATAATCGAGTTTCAAAATAAATACTTTTGTACTAATTTGAGTAAGGAAAATTCAATAAGTTTCAACTAGCCCCTTAATTAAAACACGATCTTATATACTTTTACAAATTTTAAAATTAATTATGTGATATAAGATTTCGGACTTTTCCATAGAATTATATATTAATTTTATTATTGAACTTAACCTTTTTATATCGGAATCGGTTAAAAGTTGTTTGGTATATATAGTAGAACCTGGTTATACCGGATTTATTTATACTGGAATCCTAATTATATCGGAATAATTTCCTGAATTCACTGAATTTTGTATAGCTAGCTATACGAGGGTGTGTCTTTGATGAATACCGGGCCCGTGTATTCGTAGGTTTCTTCACCAAAATAAGCACAAACTCATCTATTTCGAAATTCAATATTAATTCGATCCAATATAATATCTTTGAAAATCTTTCAAAAATTAATAGTTTTTATATCCAAAATTATATATATTTCATATGTTTTATTAGTTCATTAAAATTATAAAATTATATAATAAATTGATATTCCCATAGTAATTTTGATGAGTTCGATTATATTGCCCGGCATTCATCAAAGACACACTCTCGTACCGGAATTCCTTTATATATCAATATACCAAACAACTTTTAGCTGATTCTAATATAAAAAGATTAAATTTGATAATAAAATTGATATATAATTCTTCGAAAAGGTTTGAAATCTTATATTATATAACTAATTTTGAAATATACAAGAATATATAATAGATTATATTGAAAAAATTGATTATAGTGAGACTAAATTAACTATATAACTATCTAGTTATACCGGAATACTGATTATACCAGATTTAATTAATTGAATTTTTTAATCCAGTATAATCAGATTTTACTATAGTATAAAAAGGATTTCCGGTATAATTATACAAAAAATGACGAAATCAGGAAATTCTTCTGGTATAGCTAAGGATTCCGGTATAATAAATCCAGTATAACCAGGTTCTATAGTATCAATTTCTTCAAGACCGGGTTTGATGAACGAATAGTCTTTTCAAAGGCTACATTTTGTATTATTTTGAGTACTCCCAACAAATAGGCATAAAGTTTTGTGAGTTACAATGCAATTATATACCCTATGATATTGATTATAATTTTGTAATGTACATGGTGTTTGGCGGTGTATTGCAGTCAAAACAACTGCCTGGCATTTTCATAATTTTGTCTCGCCAATTTCTTTCGACTAATATTAAGCCCCTTTTCTTCTCGAATACAACCTTCCTTATTCTGTGCTAGATTTGTTTGACTCCGTATCATGCTTTTGAGATGATACTTCTCGATATCCCTCTTAGGTTGAATGTGTTGACTGAAATTTATGCAGAAAGGCCCCTCTTCTCACTCTCTGAAAAGAAAATGACCATTCTCCATAATTTCTTCACCAGAACTTCTGCTTCCTCATCCAGTGCCTGTAAGGATGTTAGTGAACGTCCAGCAAAAACACACGAGATAAAACAGGAGAAAAAAATAACGTACCCCCTCCAACTGCTCCACCAATTCTTGCGGCTTGCCCCTGGTCCTAACATGTTCCTCAACAACCTCCACAAGTAACTGTTCCTGCACTCCTAGATATTCCACAATCTTCTTTTCCACGAAAGGTCTTAACTTCTCCACGATCACAGAATCATCCACGAAATCCCACTTGACATCCCATGCCCAAAGTCCGTCTTTCTCTGTAGGTATCTCCTGTGCAAGTTGACGAACCGCCTGGTCGCGTTCTTCGTCGGAAAGACCAGCTGCTGCTGTCGAAGGATCGAATTTGATCGGGATAAGCGTGCGCTTTGATGCATGATCGGCTTCTTCCTCATCTTCAAGGAGACCTTCAACTTCGGCAACAGTGCGACGTGGAGGAGCTGCTTTCTGGGCCTTTTGAGCCGCGGCTCCAAGAGACAGTTTAAAGGGCTGTTGAGCCATGCGAGATGATCTTGTTTCAAGTTCCTCAGCTTGGCGATCGAGGAATGAGTCTGCTAATCCTCTAGCCTGCTCTTTATCCGATGTTTCGCGGCGTCTCTCGTGCTGTTCCGCAATTCTATCTCTCTCATCGGCGGCAGCTTCACGTTGAACGTAAATTGCACGATTTCGAACCCAGAGACTTCGGTCAACATAATATGGATCAGTTTTGCGAGCAGCCTCAGCATCATCGTCCCATTCCTTGAGTCTTGCAGCCATCTTCTGTTTTAGATCATCCGCATTCGCAATATCCTCGTCCTCACGTTCTTTCTCTCGTTGAACGGCTGCTGTGCGAGATTTTTCACGATTAAGCCAGCGTCGTTCTTGGTCAAGATATTGCTTCTCAAGTTCTGCCTCTTTTTTCGACTTTCGTCGTCGTTCGAGTTCTTCGTCGCTAGCATCACTATCCTCGTCCTCGCGGTTATAATAATTGTCCCCGCTTGATCCGCCCTTAATACCATTGCCATTCACGAATTTAACACCAGCTTGATAGTCTCGTGGTATCTGTTGGCCCTGAAACTTAGGACCTGAAGGTGCATTAGGTACACCTCTAGGGCCAAGGGGAATATTATTCGAGCCAGCAGAAGGCCCACTAGGAATTTGTGGCCCGGGGGAAGCAAGGCGTGAAGGCCGGGGTGCACCATTTCTTTGCCTTTCCAATGCCTCCATTTCCTCCTCGCGCTTGAGACGTTCAAGATCCCGTCTGTTACTTCTATCCCGGAAGGCAGCAATTTCTTGTGCAACAGTTTCTCTCATTTCAGCTGGAATATCCGAGAGTTCATCGTCTACTGCCAAGGGAATGTTAACAACTTCAACGTTGTCACCCCCATTAGCATCCTGCATAGCAACGTCCTCTGAAGTCTCTTCGGCCTTAACAAACATGGGTGGATAAAACAACTCATAAAGTACTGCCTTCAAACCTATTCTAGCCGCATCGAGACGTGTTTGCTCGCCTGTAGCATCGTCGGCTTTTGAAGCCTGATAATTCTCCAAATAATTCAAAGAATTATCATCCACAAAGACCAGTAACTTGCTCTTCTCCACTTCATCCTCCCCATCCTTCTTAGTTCCATCAAAAGGCGGTTGTTTCTTGGTCGGAATCTCAACGTCCTTCAAAATTTCCACAGCCGTAGCCAAACTCTCCGCATCATCATATTGCGCAAAGCCAAAACTACATTCCTTCCCAGCTCCATCAATTGCTCTATCCCATCTGCGTAGTCTGCCTGCCGAACTCAGAATCCGCTCGACTCCCTCATCACCACCAACGCCTTCCGTAATACCGCCTACAAATATAGTTCTTACGATTTCTTCTTTCGTGGGCGGCACCAAAGACATGATATTTTCTCTCATCGATGCCATTCTCTGTGCATTCTGGGTATACGCGGTAGCTCTATCCGACCCTCCCGCAGACATGGGGTCCATTCCTGAACCATTGGCTGAAACCGGTGTATTGGATTTTGCAGGACCGGTACCTAATCGAATGACAGGCGCGCTGAAATTGATATTCGGCATATTGGCCGGAGGTTGAAAACTGGCTGGAATTCCGCCGGGTCGTGAAGGTTGTGGAATATTGGCTTGCTGTAAGCCGGGGGGAGGAGCTGTGCCTGGTGCAGACATGCCTGGTGGAGGTCCTATTCATCTTTATATTAGCTGAACAAATCGATGCTCCATTCATTAGGTATTTCTTACCCATTCCTGGAGGTGGTCCCATACCAGGCGCGGAACCATTTTGACCTGGGAATCCGCCAAAACCTGGAGGTCTACCATAAGGCGACGCTGGACGGATGAACATTCATTAGCAAATGGTTAAAGACGAGGGAGGGCCAAAGCCATTAGTTATCTTACCACCATAGGGATTATACGACATAGTTATCAAAGCTATGAGGATGTGATGTACAATTGCAGTATTTGGAAATTATAGCTGGAGGTGATAAAGAAGAAGAAGAAGAATTGAAGCTGGCGCAATCAATGTCTCTTTTACAGTGCAATGTAACATTTACCTCAAAGCTCAATCCCGAGGATCCAAAATTCGTTGCGCACAGACAATATAAATTTCTTAGCGCGTCACTCCAAAAAAGTTCATCTGCGCCAGTATCAACGACATCTCTATTGACGATCTCCCAATTTGATCAATGTAAGTCCAAATATTCTCGCAGATCCTCAGTTATTTATCTAATACTCTTATAGTATCATGGAGTTAAGACGTATCGGATCAGCCGCATTTCGGTCGAGTACCAGAGATTCACCACTCGTCCAATTATTACAGTCCAATAGACATAATGTTATAAGGACCCCCATAGCTCATCGGGCACTTTCTACAACTTCACGAACATGCGCACCAGATTCAGCCCCCACCACCCGAGCGCCGTTTACCCCGGAAACATCCACATACTCACCTTCGCCTTCAACCCCAGATACCTCTAATGGTTCTCCCACATCCCCGCCCACACCAAAAGAAGATACCCTCGAATCGCTCGGCACACAATCCATCAGCCAAACACTTAGTTGGATAAAGCCCGATCACCGTACCGCCCCTTCGCATTTCAAGTCCTCCTCTGCACAATTGGATAATCGAACCACCCCTCCCCGAACATATCAATCGCCCGAACTCAAATCCTCTAGTCTCCTCCAGCAATTAAGCAATCCCTCGATTTCCAATCCCTCGAGCAATTTGTCACGCTCCCCGGGCATCGCTACACAGTTTGCAGGAATGCAAGTTCCCAATAAGAAGACCGGAGTGACAGGTAGTCATGATGATCTCATGAATGAAGTTACCTCAATGGTAGCCCCAATCCAACCCCCACGAACCGAAATGCGTCTTTCGCCCCGAACTGGCCGAACGGTGGATATCAAATCTAGCATAGATTTATCAAGGGGAATTCGAATGTTGGAGGCTTCGTGTGCATTGAACAAAGTGCGTCATGATCAAACACATCAGAGGTTTCACGAGAGAGGTGGTATGAAGAGGAAGAGACTTCGTCGACAAAGATGGAGAAACAACTTTATGGAGGGATTCAAGGGCATTGTGGGTAGAGTGAAACAATTGAAGAATCAAGGGTGGTAGAAACTTTCATGAATTGGGATGCGAGGGTGGAAGTGTGACCTAATTGCATATGCTTCGCACTCAGAGGAAACAAGAAGTACTCATATATTGCAGAGTCTAGGAACTGCGTCAGACTTCATCATTATGTATATTACTGTAGAGGGTAACAAAAACTGTGAAAAGTTTCTAGATGTCTACCCCAATAAGGATAAAGCTTTTAAAATGTACAAACCAATACGGCTATCGATTTGAATTACAGTTTCTACTTGAACCAAATTTGTGTGAGCTATATTCATGCAATTAAAGCTAATACGAATGTAAGATCTGTAAAACAGGGTGCTTTTTTCCGCCTGTGTGACAATCCATACACACATATTCTCATTGAGCTCCATGCCATGCACTCGTCAAATCTCCTTAAATGTAGCACGAATGTCCCACCGTCTCCCCTATCTCGTTTAAACCAATGACTTCAAGCCCACGGGTGGCCCACCGGCAGATCACCGGCACAGACACTCCCCTCATCTGCAAATTCTGTGCACACCAAATTCATACATTTTTTTTTTCGAAATTCAATCATTAATCAAACTGTCAATATTCTCATATCAAAGATGAATGAAATTATTCAAGACTCTATAATAGATTTATCTATCAAGCTCCCATATCTTTCAAGAATATTTATGGCTGGTATGTCCCATATAAATACAGAGTTTTGAAGTTCGCACCAAGAAATGGTCAGCCACCATAAAATGGTGCGCCACACAGCCACCAGTTCAAAGGAACCAGCCATCAATATCAAAAATATATTCAAATTGTAATTCAACGGTCTGATACTTTCTTTCTAAAATGTGAATGATATCACTTAGAGTATCTATTATCCACTTGTATTCATATCAATTCACCTCTATTCGTAAGGGTGGCAGCTCATCTCATCGAAGTGCAAGAAGTACTAGTAGAGAGAATTCTAGCTTGGAATTTTGCTTCATCTTGCAGTTTTCATGTCAGTGTCGTGATGTAATGTGGCGTGGTGTGATGTGGTGGTTCAGGTTGGGTTTCAGATTCGGGGTTAGATTTGTAGCCGGGGAGACAGGAATGAGTGCAACAACGCCTAGGAGATATCTAGGTCTACTGCTGTGTTATATCAAGCAATGCGAGAAGTGTATATTGTCTCCCCTTGATGTTGGCTAATCATAAACAGACTCATTGGTTCCCATCTTATTACTTTATACACAGAAGTATCCCCATCTCCAGTCGCCTCATCCATATCATCATTTACTCACTTATCCATTCTACTTATAACACATCACTCGGACAACGTGCAATGCATCTAGAACAATGCAAATTCAAACAAAGAAAAAGCTTCCAAAGGCATTTACCTCGGCCGCCTCACTCATTCAAAGTTCAAAGCCAAAAATCCATCAACCGTTAGAATCTAATCTCAAACTCAATCTGTATATCTACAAAATCTAAATCGACCCTTCTACAAACAAACACTCCTCCGAATCCCTAGAATTGATAATCGAAGTTTTGAGTTTTGATACCCCGTCGGATACATCCCCTAAGCCTTCCGTCTAATCCCATCCGAAATCGCCAACCAGACTTGCCACCGGAGGAGACTCCGCGTCCGCAAGTTTCCACAAATAACCAAACCCTGAGACGACCTCATCAAATCGAAATTCCGCTCTTCCCAAATCCTATTTTGAATGAAACGAAATAATTCCCATCATTCTCAGACCGACTGTGATGAAATCCAATGTAAAATCACCCACTGATTCGAAACTTGAATTTCCAGATCGCTCTATCCGAGTCCGACTGACTATTCCTTCCTACTCATGGCCTTCCATCTGCAAACTCGAGCCTAAGTCGGAAGGCCAATTGGAATTTCAACCTTAAAAGGCTTACGTCGTTAGGGTCCTGTCAAATTCTACGAGCTTCCGATCTTTTTTCCGGTCCCGCCTCGTCGGACCATCCGGCCACTCCCATCGTGATTGCTATTGTACTGTCCTTTCCCCCAACTTTACCGTACAAAGTATGACTGTGCATACTCTTGCTGAGCTTGGTTGCTTGGTTGCGTTAGGTGTGCAGCCCGGAACTGCACTTAGCCTTACCGCACTATCTAGACCCCGTCGTTCCCAACAAGATTCCTGGACAATTTGAAGTTTCTTCTCACCCTACTATACTGATAGTCTAGCTAAAAGATACTCTGCAATTGAAGATATGATATCTAATTCCCGGTCGCATCACGTAATGTAGCAGTGCTAATCAATACTCGTCGACTATCCATCGAATTCG
The DNA here is from genome assembly GCA_038090695.1 of Sclerotinia spermophila. NCBI lineage: Eukaryota > Fungi > Ascomycota > Leotiomycetes > Helotiales > Sclerotiniaceae > Sclerotinia > Sclerotinia spermophila. Next base: position 7,168 of record JBBMOJ010000571.1, on the reverse strand, counting down.
ACAAACAAATATCATGAATATACATAGCTTCCGCCAGTTACCTTAGTGGCAAGTGCACACGCACATACACCTAATCTACCACCAACCCACCAATCACTATTCTATCCACTTATCTCTCGGCCAAGTAAAATTCTACAAACGTGACGTGCTGTCCATATGCTATCTTGAAGTATTACGATCTATCTACACTGTAACTTGAAATGAGGAATTTAGTTTTCATGTGCCCTTATGTTATCTAAAAGTCTTAATAGATGTCTTGAATTCAGTGCGTTCAAAGAGCCACACGAAGCTCTGTGATATCTGGACGAGCTACATAATTGCGAATGGGACAACTCTCTAGACTTAAGGAATCTCAAAGAGGAATGCTATAGTTTCGGAGTCGTCAGTCGACAAATGTGAAAGATTCGGAGCCAGCTGCCTAAACTGTGAAGCAGAGTATTTCCACTTATATCCGAGATGAATTCCAGAACATTGAACTTGAAAGTTACGCACGTGAGACCAGATGCTAATTCCTATGTTCGAGATGCTGATATGGAGGCAGCTATACCCTGTTATCTTGATCATTTCGATAGGACGACCTGGCTGAGATAAATATTAGTAACATTTTCGGGGCACTGAAGTTTTCTCCTTCGTTTCAGTATGCATAGTTGCCTTCCGCAGAAGTAATTTCAAGGATGGAGAAAGAAATTCCAATATTTAGTCGCTCGATGACCCATCGACGGGGGCGGATTCCACTCCGAAGCTCATTGTTTGCCCGCCGCAACATCATTCAACATATTCTCAATAGTATCATATAATAATGCGGTTCTAAATAAGATTAGTAAATATCTTTTCCGGCAGCACTTCCCGTTTCCTTTCTGAAAAACTTGATCGTGATAGTGCTCATGCTGAGTTGAACGTTTACACCAACACGCCCTAAGAAAAACTAGATATATTTTAAAATAACGACTTTCGACATACTTCTCGTTCTCGTTAAGCACCGCAGCGAAGTTTTTAGCCCCAACTCACCGTCCTTGGACGTTTTGCTAAGTTCTATCAGAAGCACGATACCAAATTGACATACCTGAGAGCAGCCGCGTGGTGTCTATCAGCGAACCATCTTTAGAATAAGCTGGAAGATAGTCTTTAGCTTTCAATCTCGCGGCGTATAACCTTTGCTTAAGCGGCATTAGTGGTAAATATACCTCCTCTGGCCGTTCATATCATCCTTCTAGTAGCCACCAGCATCGAGCCATTACTGGTAATCTACATATATCATTTGTCACAAGTAAAGTGAGCATTCTTGAAAATCTCACGGGCTGCAAGCCAAGGGCTCTCTAGGCTCTAATCGAAATATACCCCCAAAAATATTCGTGATCCGACATAACACTACCGACAAAATTTTGGATTATGATCTGAATGGTTGAGAAGCATCCCCAACTTTTCATGCCACCCTTGCTCCGAGTACCAGATCAGTGCAGCCATCCCGCTATCCGCACCATCCTCGTCGCCGTCGCCTGACTCCCCATACTTCTCACACTTCCCTTACTTCCCTTACTTCCCATCGACGTGATAGACGGCTCGAGTAAAGATAACGCCTCTGGTGCCCCACGCCTCTTGTCCGCAACTTTGTTCTGGGGCACCATGCAGTGTATGCCCAGGTTCCTGACCAATATCATCTAGAAACGGGTTTGTATGTGATACGACCCATTCAGGACGACATCTAGCCTAGTCTTAGTCCCCGATTCATCGCCAGTTTTATGCTTGCATCGGACCTTTTCCTTTTCTAATAGTTATTCAACAACAATCCTACTTACTGCCACAATCTTTTAATACTGTCGCATATATAATAAGTTCAGGATACCATTATATTCAAACCTTGATTCCACATCTATTCGACGGCGCAATGTCGGGCCTAAACCTTCGCACTATTCTTCCCAGCAATACGGATACTACCATGAAAGATAGCAATTCAAGCGATTCTTCCAAGAATAAAAAGGCCACACCAGAAACAACAAGTTCCGATTCTCGTGCAACCCCTGCAACCCCTGATAAGAGAGCGGACAGCACAGGTCCCATTACAAAGAAGAGGAGAGTTCCGACATCGATCACCACAAACGCTTGTGTCAATTGTAAGAGAGCTAGAGCGAAGGTAAGTTATTCTAATATCCTCTGAGCCATCAAAGTCAAGTACACAGCTTGGACACCTGGTAACTAAAGTTTACCCAGTGTGATGGAAAACAACCTTGTACTCGTTGTACTAGCAAGAGGAGTTTATTTCAGGAAGAATGCAATTACGAGCCACATACCAAGAACGCGAAGACGATGCTGTTGAGGGATCTCAATGAGAGCCATGATATTAGGCACAAAGCGGAAAGAATCTTCACTTGGCTCGCGAATGCCACCGACAATGAGCATGATATCCTCGAGCGCATCAAGAATAGAGAGTCAATCTCCGATATAGCCAATTGGCTTGAATCCATAGAGAGCAATGGTGAGCCACAGCTATCTGTATATGGAGGTTCCAATACCGAAGCTGACGGTGATCTGCTTAATGAGTTTGCTTGGACGAATGTAACAGACGATGAGGAAGTTATTGACCATCTCATCTCCCTGTATTTCACATGGGTCCATCCATTCTACCCTTTGTTCAACGAAGGCCACTTTGTGGAAAGTATGCGACGAGGATCGGACGCGTTCTGCTCGCACAGTTTGTTCAATGCCATCTGTGCCGTGGCATGCTACCTCCACACCGGCAAGGACGACGATACTATTGACTACAAACGAATGGGCGCCCAATTCTCTGACTTGGTTAGGACCAGCATCAATTCGCAAGACAAGAGCCTAACGAATATACAAGCATTTGCGGTCATGTTCTTGGTACGCTGGGCACAAGGACAAGGGTTTAGTGGTTCAGTATACTTGACAGTCGCAAGCAGATCTTTGGAAAGCCTCAGACCAAGCGAAACTGATAGCGTCGATTATCGACAAATCTGGAGGGAAACAGTCAAAGGCGTAAATAGTTTGAATGTGTGAGTATCCAATCTCCCAAGTAATGCAAGTCTACCAAAGGCACAACTAACATCCTCAGCGAGTGGGCCCAGATGACCTTTAGTATGGCACCAGCTTTGATTCCAGAGCTGCAGCCGACTCAATCGGCAGAGGAAATAAGCTTATGGGAGGTTGAAGTGGACAGTCTCAGGTGGGCGCCGTATCGATTTCCCATGGACTTCATAGTCGTACCGACATTCCCTTGTCTCACAGCAACCACCAATCGCGAAAAGATGAAGCTCGTTGTTATCATTCACGACGCTACGATACTCCTGTCTAACACAGCGGGTCCTCAGATAACTGCTGAAGACTTGTGGGCTATTTATCGCAGGTTGCTGACTTGGCATGAAAATCTACCAGCAGAGATTGCCAGCACAGGTGGAAAAGAAGCTCAAATGTTGCCGCATGTAATTTCACTGCAGTAAGCTCAGTCTTCTTTCGTATCTTCCCAACCTTGTCATGGCTCATCAACTAACTGCTCAGTATATTATATGCAACAACCGCAGTCTATCTCCTGAGCCCACTACTGCATTTTAAGGAACCCCAGCTTGATGCACTAATTAGGCAGCATGCAAAAGAGGGGCTCAACCTCATTGTCGATCGATATCACTTTCAATATAAGTCGCGCTACCAGCCCGTTTCCCAATTATTCGCTATGCTATATCTGACCGAGGTCCTGGTTCAATCCTCTCCAGTAACTGACAAAGACTCTGGCATGGATGCGTCAGCATCCATCCGGTTAGCCACTGATATCCTGACAGAGTCAATGAGTAGCTTTCCTGTTGCTAGTGTCTTTATGGGAATGTTTCAGGAAAATACAAGGAGATCCTTGATCCCATTGCCAATCGAAGTTGAAGACCTCTTCCGTCGCAGTCATCGCGTGTCGAAGTTTCCTTTGGACGATGCCATAAACGCATGTGGAAGCACCACTTTTGTTCAGCCAGTTGAAGTAATGCAAAAAAGGGTCTCTCCTGAATTCAGATCTAAATGGATGATGCACGCCGCTGCTGGATATCCCACGACCTTCTACAGACCAACCTCACGCCAAGTTTCAGTCGAAGAAACAGGTGCACATAACCTGATGCGAATTCTCAATCTGCATAACCAAAACACAAATTGACGTATTTCCTTGAAGCAAGGAAAAAGCAACTGCTTTTCCCATTCTTGCGCTTTCGTGGAGAGGATGTGTTTCGCAAATTGAAGCTTGGGAATGCAGGATGTGCTGTTGCTTTCCAAAACTCGTCCGGTACGCAAATAGAAAAATCCCAATTTTGGTCCAGGATAGCGCTTTTCGAGACGTCCGCAGAGAGTGTTTTTCAACCGATATTAACGCCGTCGATGAATTCTGATTATCACCCCAAAAACACGCCGCCAAGATGATCATGATATTGATCACAAAAGTAAGGATGCCGGTGATTTCTCTCTACCAGTTTCCAGCAAATTGCCATCCATTTGTATGCTCATCTTCTATCGTCCCACATCGCAATATTGAAATGCGCATTCTCTGGAACGACTAGTCAGGATGAAAACTTTAACTTGCGGTATCCCCTTTGCAGTTAGAGCTAGATACCAATCGTCAAAATTCTCGTGTCGCATTTCTTGGCTCGAAATTCAAGAAGCTTGTCGGATCTGATTTGAGAAATAATGGAACACTTGAGGTGTAGACCCCCCGGAATCAGTCTAGCGGTGCTCCAGGTTAACATTGAGGAAAATCCTTTCATAGATTCTACATATGAATGTATGATTGATTGTAAGAATGGTCGTCTGGAAAGACTGATTTGATATATTTCGAGGGTTAGGAGGGCATTTTGGATTGAAGGTGGCGAATAAAAGAATACATCCCTTTGGTGGAAATGAATGAATTTAATGATGAATCTTATATTGTGAATCGCTATCATTTGATGATACAGATGCTAAGTCACCAGCTAGGCATAGTACGCCTTCTTATCAAAACAGGAATAGTTGATATGAATCCATGATGGTGAAGGGAATTATATGGGTGAAGGTGTAATAAGTGTAGGAGTATGAGTTGATATTGGTGTACCTACTAGGTATCTAGGTGACACCCAAGTAACGTACATGTGGTGGATGAAGAGAAAGGTGCAGGTATGGCAGGTGTTCGGTAGTCGGCAATGATCAGTGAGTCGATATACAATATAATAAATGCTCGTCAAAGTACCATTAATGAGCTATAGTAAGTAACTAATATCAAATATGTTATCATCATCATCAACCTTGGGCTCCTTTCCTTGTTCGCGTTTGCTCCTTCTTGTAATGTTAATGTTGCCCGAAGAAAATACGTTAAGAGATATACACTCTAGATCATCTAATGGTACCAAAGTAAGTATTGAGCGAGTGAGTGAACTTGAAGAGATGAATATGTTGTGTCTTTGGATCTTCTTACTAGCTATCTTATCGGTTGTCTGATTCGCTCTTTAGGCTATCTGAGTGGAGTAGATGGTGGCAGGTCAATTTCAAGGATATAGAACTGTCACCAACGCCACGCCATATCAGCACTTGGTTTCTAATTTCATTCCATGGATACAAATGCCCAAGTGGTAATATGTTGATGTATGAATGTATGAATGAATGCATCAATGCATAGGAAAAGTAGAGCTACGTACTTGTTCATACCTCAGCATTCAATAGTCCAGGATCGAGTGCACTGGTATTGACACTGGCACTGGCACTGGCATTGGATTGATGATTGAAGACAAGGCACAGTAGAAACAAGCACTGCACGAGATATGGGAGTTTTAAATCTATTGAGACAACTCACTGTCCTACATGTGGGCCAGTTAGAATTGGGCATCAAGCGATACATCTTCACTTGATTTCATCGTCTTAATACAAGAGCCGTTGAATAAAAGCTTCCGTACACCCACCATAACATCTAATAAAGGTGTTCAATTGAAGATTGTCGGAACAGTATGTATCGGGCAATTGTATCCAGATCCCTTGAAGATTATCGTTGATTGATAAGGTGACATATATAGTAAAGCTGTTTATGTTTAACTCGAAAATTCTGGGTTCCACGAGCTATTTACATCCATTGACTTAACGATCTCATTGAGTATTGTGTACACGAATATTAGTCTGCATATACTCTCATCCCAATTTTACGATCGTGGGTTTCCCTGGTCAGTCAGATGGCAAATACCTTCGACATCTAGATTACTCTTGTCCCCTCGCCCCTTTTACAATTCCCACAGTTCATACAAATCACACAATTTTCATCCCTTTCATTCTGGTGTTTGCTAATATACACGTTATTCTGAACCTGCCTTACCCGATCAAACCCTTATCACACAATTTCTTCTTATTTTTCCTCTCCTTCATGATTTTCTTTTAGTTGTTAGGAGAAGAAAACGAACGCTCCCCCCTTTCCTCAGACCCCCTTGTCATATCAAAGAGCATCAGAAACATATTATCATATGAGAAATAAAACATGCGACCCTATGTTGCTACATAGCCTAACAAAATAGCTTAGTATAGGGAAAAAAGTATCTCACGGCGTCCTTTCGCAGAAACCTCGGTACAATAATTTTCTCACAAACTCTAAAACTGGTCTTTTATCCCTCTCATCCCTCTAACCAACTACCTAGGTATTAGGGGCACATATTGCATACATTGTTTTAGAGCCCATCTCATATGAACTCCTCTTCCCCCTCCTTTTATTATATTCGAATAGTATTGGTTTGAATCTCTATATCATGATTTTCACGCAGGTCCTAGAAAATCGTTCCTTGGTAACATTTTACCTTCATATCCTTATAAACAACACAAAGTACCCAGTTATACAAACCATCCTCCAACACAAGTAGATACGTACTTACAATCTCACCTAACATGAACAATCTCTACAATATATTCTTCCTCGGGCCTCTTCCATACCAAACTGCCGGGTGCACTTCAAGCGGATGTATACACATAAAACATGTATTGACTAAAAGTAATAATTCCAGTCTACCCTCTTCTAGTGGGATGAAATGCAATCCATATAGCTACTCTACATACTGATATATATAATACACATCCATGTTACGATGGGTAACATTGGATCACGTGACAAGTGTCATGTGACAGGACGTTGGAGCCTTTGGAGCTTAGGATCCAAGGAGCCAGGAGCCTTTGGAGC
>JBBMOJ010000570.1:0-22831 GCA_038090695.1 Sclerotinia spermophila | reverse complement strand
TTTAAAATTTCTTTATATCTAATCCACTTTTATATTAATATTATTAATATCCATTTTAATAATATTAATATCCATTCACTTTTTATCTCTCTCTTTTCAAATTCCATTCTTTCTTTTTTTCTTTTCTTTTTTTTTTTTAGATCTATAACTAACTTTTAATAAAACTCAACAATAATAATAATATACAATCCCCCCTTTCTATTTATCCTTTTTCAATCTTTAAATTTGTTGGAAATCATACGATATATGATTAATACTAAGCAGTATGCTAGTAACAAATAAACCTTTTTCTGATAGGTTATGAGCCTGGATGGTACAATAATAAAATGTATCATTGGATACAAGACCTATATCCGATGTAACTTGGTAGATCAGAAAAAGTGGATCCACAGTCATATACAATCTAGTAGAGGTTTAGCTCCGCTCCCTGATTACAAAGCGTAAAGCTAGCTTCCGAGGAAGGAGCGCTCCACAGAAAGGAGCTATAGGGTATACTACTTAAGAGGGCGTGTTAGAAATCATATGATATATAATTAATACTAAGCAGTATGCTAGTAACAAAATACCTTTTTCTGACAAAATTAATAACTAACTTTCTATTGTATAATATCGATAATAACAATACCCTCAATATTTATTTAAATTAATAATAATATACAATCCCCTCTTTTTATTTATCCCTTTTCAATTTTCGAACTAATAATTAACTTTTCATTCTATAATATTAATAATAACAATACCCTTAATATTCATTTATATTAATAATAAAATATAACCCCCTTTTTCTATTTATCTTTTTTTTTCTTTTCTTTCTTTTCCTTTTTCTATTTATTCCCTCTCCTCCTCTTCCCCTTCCTCCTTTTGCCCCTTTTTCTCTTCTTATTCATTCCTTTTTCTCCTTCTCTTTTCTTTTCTTCTCTTTTTTCTCTTCTTCTTATTCATTCCCCTTTTTCCTTTTCCCTTTTCTTTTCCTATTCATTCCCCCTCTTTTCAATTATTCCCCCTCCTTCTCCTCTTCCCTTTTCTCCTCTTTTTTCTTTTTTTTATATTCATTTTCCTTCTTCCTATTTATTCCTTCTCTTTTTTCATTTAGATTTCCTTTTCTCATTTAGATCTCCTTTTTCTATTTAGATTTCCTCTTTCCATTTAGATCTCCTCTCTCTATTTAAACCTCTTCCTATTTAAACCTTTTTCTATTTAAATCTCCTTTCCCTATTTAAACCTTCTCTTTCTATTTATCTTTATATAACTTCAAATCCCATTCGAATTAATAACAACAATAATATTTATATACCACTTCTATTATTGCCCTTGTCTTTAATTATCCCTTATTATACTATATAATCTTACATCAAACAAACAAGATTCAAAAACAAAGTAGATATATATACATATATATATACATACATACATACATACATCTTAACTAAATAAACTTAAACTTAAACTTAAAAATACCTACCTACCTACCGTATATCACCAAATCCTTCAAATTAATAACTTTTTTTTATAATTTAAATAGTGTATACATACCTATACCTATAATTTCAGATATTCTACCAATTAGAGGAAAAAGATTCTTTCTTTATTTATATATTTATTTATATGTATGTATATATGAAAAATGACTGGCTGGCTGGGAAGTGGTTTAGTTTAGTTTATTAATTAGTGCGATCGCTATGTTTGTTTGTTAAACTGCTTTTCGGCGAGCGGTTTCTGTGTCCCCTTACCTAGCTAGCATCGATGAGGTTTTCTGTGAGAGGCCTCGCATAATCAGTAAGATTGTGAATTTTCTCTCCTCTCCTTTATATTAATCTATTCAGCAGTAAGACTAAAATACAAGACACATGTATAATAGAAGAACAAGAGAACATGCTATTTCACAAGTAACAAAGAGCTCCCCTGAATCTCTTCCTGGAACCCTTAACTCTTTCCACATTAGCAAAGCTATCATCGAAACTCAAATTTACATCACAATTCAAATCATAAATGCAAGACATCATTCTTCACAAAATACCGTTTTTCAACGTTTGATTAAAAGCTAATGACATGCTCATCCTCCTAATATATTGATAATGTACCTGAATACCCCATTGATTCCCATTGTTGCGCAGCCAGAGCTCGTAAAAAAGGTCTCAAATAAAATGAGAACATAAGAGCTCTGCAAATAAATATGTTAATACGTAAATATCCCAGTAATAGTATTCTTCTTTGTGATATCATAATGTCGTCATTTCATGAAATCATACCCCCTTGAGCAAATATCGAAATGATTTGTGTAGATAGATAAGTTGTAAACAAAAGAAAAGCAAGAAGAAGCGATTTGTGGCTTGTTTAAATGTCGAGAACAATATCCCGCAATTCCAGACAGTCGGCTTTGGTGAGTTCACCAGACAACTTCTTAGCAATAATAAGTTTTTTGAGTTTGGTGAGATCATCATCATCATCACCTTCATTTGTTGGTCGACTTGGGTCTTCACTTACGCCAATATCACCATTATAAGCGTAGTCATCAAAGTTGGCAGGAAGAGCACTCTTTTCCGCACAGATAATTCGATCCTCAGGACTGAGTAACTCAGGCTTGACATGACGACAAGTGAGAGCAAATCGTAACAGTCCATGAGGGGTGACAGCATGCTACGAGAATTGATTAGTACAATGATTTGAACGGGTACACAGAGAGGATACTTACTTCATAGTACTTATGAATTCCAGATCCATGCATAACGATGATATCGCCATGGTTCAAGGTGACCTTAACATAGTCTTTCTTAGCTGCTTTAGAGCCAAGATTACCCTTGCCAGGCTTAAGAACACCACCGATCGTGCTTTTGTTCTTTGGTCGGAAGCACATGGTTGAGGAAGCTCCCAAAGATAAGGTTGCAACGGTTTCACCAAGAGTATCTTCCCCATCATCGTGATACTATTTCAAGTTAGTATATCAACCACAAAAAGGAGGAAGGATGCTACATACACCGATGTGCATGTTCTCAAAGTAACCAAGGGCTAAGACTTCGTTAAAAGGAGTAAATTCAGCGTCGTCTTTTCCAGAAAATGCTTGTTTTCCGGCCCAAGTCATTCTTTGCATTGCCTTGAGGATGGGTACTGGAGCATCTTCAAAAGAATTGGCTTCATGTGCGACCAAGAACTTGTATGGAGCACCCTGAAATTAATGATTAGCTATAGAAAAACAAGCAATGAGAAAGAAGAACTTACAAAGTTGGAGGCGAAATGTGCTGTAACAATCTCCATAGGAACTGCTAAGAATTAGAAACATAACAATGCAAAGGGTGATAATAGAAACTTACGACCAGGATGACGAGCAGGGCCTCTTCGGAGCTTGTAGTCATCCTTTTGCATTCCCTGGAACAAGTCGTTTGGTCCACCCGGCTGGCTGTTGATAAGACCATTCGAGCGGAAGATCTGGATCCATCCAGCTTCTGTTGTCTCGCCAGGAAGCTGGAACTCATAAACATCATAATGTCCAATGGGTTTATGGTTGACACCAACAGATTCGTGAACAGACACTATTGGACTCTGATCGGCAATAATGTTGTTCCCTTCAATGGCCTTGGTTATGGGTACTGGAACCTGTGTCACAGTGTGAGTAAAATCACAGCCTGGGGTTTCACAAGTCCATTGACGCCATTCCAAACGACGAATGCATCCATGACACTTTGGACAGACAATGCCTTGCTTGCATCTTTCTTCAACACCAAAGATATCTTCACCAACCAAGTCTGCATCAGTGACAGGTTCAGGACGCAAAGGAGGAGGTGTGGCACCGGTGTAGGGGGTACGCTCTTGAAGAAACTCCGTACAGTACTGGAGATCATTGACATCAACTTGATGATCAAAAACGTAAAAAGATTTGCACTGAGGGCTTCGACAAGTCCAGCCTTGAGTGTAGATGGTCTTGCATGAAGTATTGCAAACAACACATGTTTGGACAGCAGTCTTCACTCCATCATAGCCTTGGGAAAGATGGGCGATAGAGTCAATTGGGGACCACCAAGATCTCTTTGTGAGATCAATCTTCTCCATTCGGACTTTCCAAATCTTGAGACCACTCTCAAGCTCACACCAAATATCGGTGATGTGAAAGAAGTCAAGAACATTGAAATGGTGATTAAGCTTGACAGGGCAGATGGTATTGCGTTGACCTATGGCAATATTAGTAAGGAATTCAAAATTGCACGAGGTCATAGCAGTACTTACCAGCAATCATTGCAATTGGTAGCTTGGCTTCCATAGTGCGTTGAAAAGAGATGGCAATGGAGCTGAAGTCTTGATCTTTGACCCGTCTTGTTTCACCATCTTCACCCTTTGACTTGCCGCCGCCACTGTTATAGAAAGTCAGCAAGAGCAAATTGTCATTGAAACTGGAATAACTTACACTCCGGTGATGTAGATATCTTCTGTAAAGACATCACGAGGACCAACCCCTTGATTGGCCAGGAAACCAGCAATCATACCATTGGTTCGATATGCAGCAGATTCGTATCCTTTATGGTATGGGAGTGAGGAACAAAGTTGTTGTCGCTTTTCAGCCCATACTGGCGGCTTACCCCAAGCTTCTGGCTTGTCCAAAGTTGCGTTTTCCAGGGAAGGTAGCTCCTTGACCTTAGCTGAAGTTTTTCGTGATTTGGGAGGTGTTGGTCGGGAAGGTTGACGAGGGGTAGTAGTCATCGCCTTCTTGCGAGGAGGCTCCAATGATTCTTGAGCAGTTTCCATGAGAAGGTCTTCAACACTGCTTACTGCGGCCTTGCGCTTGGTGGAGACCATTGACTTTTCAGCTCTTGTAAAGAACTGGTCCAAGGTTGGTTGTGGGGCGACATTTTGAGTGGCTCGAGTACTTCTTCGCAGTGGTGGTGGTGAAGAAACTTTGCGAGTGGTAGGAGACGGCGAGGGTGTGTTGAATGGATTAGGTGGTAGATTGGATTCAGACCAGGTACCATCTTCATTCTGTGGAGAGTAACCTTGTTTCATCAAGAAGCCAAAAGACTTTGAACTCAAAAGTTAGCATAAGCTGGAGTGTTAAAAATGGAAGGGTATAGCAATGACACAAGAAGGATTGTTTCAGCCAATATTTTGTTGTACTGATCCAAAATAAGGAAAGAGCTACCCACGAAACCAAAACCGATGAAGTGATGATTGAATGGTATGGAAAGTGTTCACAAGTAAGGAAACATTGAATTTCGAGACAGATACTCAAAAAGAAAGTTGATTAAAAGGGAAAGGGGGAAGAAGTGGAATGAGAAGTGTGCTTAAAGATTGGGAATTCACAGGAATTTTTTGGAAGTCTGTTTCTCGATCTTACCTCTTTGGTGTCTGAGACAGAAGTCATTGATGTTTCTGAGCCCGAACTGGAAGGACGTAAACTGTCTGATGATGATCTCGAACTATCAGACAATGATGGACTGGCATTGTCTCGTTGTTGACGTCTTTTTAAAGAAATCATATTGAACCTGTCAACAGAAGTCTAATTGGAGGTGGATCAAGTGTAAAGTTAAAGAGAAGAGGTTTTAAATAATAATAATAATAACGAATGAGGTAAATGGTATCTGAGTAGTATCTTGAAGTAAAAAGAAAAGGATAGGAGAAGAAACGAATTGTAAGTATTGAAGAATAATAAAAGGTTGTAGAAGGAAAGAAAGATCAAGTCGGTCGAGGGGGGAAGTTGAAGTCTTAAGTAAGTCCAAGGAAGATCCAAGGAAGGTCCTTCGAGGGACTCAAATGGAGCTATTACTAGCGTGGCCTGTCAAAGAATTCACCTCACCTCACCTCACCTCACCCCCTCATCCACTCAAAAGATATGGGAACCTCAATCATATAAATCAGGTCAGATGGAGGATTTACTTTTCTCAAAAGGGAAAAATGGATCTACGAATGATACAAGTGAATTAAAGCATTAGAGTTAACAATTGAAAGTTGAAAACCAAGTCATCTAATGGTGTTGATACTTCTTTGAGTTGAAAGTAAGAAATGTTCATAAATGTTCATATGAAGGGGGATTGATGATCAAAATCTATCCGACCTTACCCCTATGAAGGGGTTTGGCAGAGTTGCTTCGAACAAATCGCTTATTCAAAGTCAGTCTGAGAATTGGAATACAGTTCTGATGCTGGAGATAATAGGAGAAACAAAGAGGAGAAACAAAGAGGAAGGTGAAGATGCAAGTGAATTCACCATGACTTTTGGATACTTTGACATATGTGGACGTTTCGGCATTTCAAGAACCACCTCCTCTCAATTCAGCTATACCACTTTCAACTGCAAAACAACCAACCCAAACACATATCACTATCCATTATATATATACCTAGGTGAGTTTTGCTTCAAACCTCCAATAGGTATCTAGGGAAGGAGTAGAAACTTACTTCTGGTACTTAGGGTTTTGTCTATCGACCCTTGCTGTCGCACCTTGACTTGAACAATAGCTTCCTAAAGTGAAAACTCCAGCCAACAGTAATGCTCATCATTTCTCAAATTCACTGCTTTTAGGATTGAGGGGGGAGTTTATCCTCCAAGTTCCCATGACAAGCATGTGCTCCTGGGAGGGTTTTAATTGGTATATAAAGTTGAGGATAAAGGTGTACTCGATATGATTCACTCAAAGATATCATCAACAGTAGTTAGTAGACAGCTTGACTTTCTTGTGCAGAGGAGTGAGAAAATAAACCTTGACCACAAAAACAATCCCACTAATTATTGACAACTTTGAAAGCTTTGAGAGGTTTCTCCTTCTATCGCAACCCCCAATTAACTGCTACTAGATTCTAACGACATAGTAGAAAATGTTGATAGTCTATTGAGATGTGAAGCTATGAGGTGATACTTTGGTCTTTCAATTGACGCTGCAAATGAAGGAACCACCCCTCTAGACCATCTATAGTCTGAAAAACTTCATGACTGAATCAAAGACTGAGTAATCCAACATCTGCCCCCATCAGACTGGACTCATTTGAGCTTTATACCAAGTGGCTTCTTTCATCCACTACAGATAGACTACTAGTTACTCAATGATTGATTTCTAGCGGAGTATAATATATGAAAGAAAGTATGAAGAAAAAATAATCCAACCCCTTCAATTAATTATCATCTCTAGAATTCTATATCAAATATACCTAATATTTATCTTGTGCTTGTCCTCTTCTACAGTCATCGATAACCAAGGCAAGACAAAGACAATCTGAAAGCTTGCTTGGCCTTCAGAATTTTGCTGAACAATTTCCATGATACGAACAAAAAGTATTGTCCACTACAATCTGTTTGAACAAGCTATGAAAATTAGGTATACATACCAAGCAAGATGTTTCTCTCTCAATATTTACTAAACTGCTACTCAAACAAAATCCATGGATAAAGACCTCCATCTAATATTCCGTTTGGTAGAGCTTCATGTAATTATCATGATAACTATCCATCTCTCTATCTTAACTAGACCACGAAACGGTGTATACCCAAGACTCTTTATCATCAGCATTTAAGGTTAGTCCACAGACATGACATATCGCCACTGCGAACTATTCCCATGAGTTGTGATCAGGGTAAAACTCTCCTTCATTGATCTTGTATTGATTGGTCTTGTGTAGGAAACCGTTTTGAGCATACGGACGGGAATCATAGAAATATTGAAATATGCTCCTAACAATCAATGATAACCCTTTATTCCCCTATCTTCCCTTATATAACCGACCTATCCGATTTATCCGACGAAATAAATAGAGTAAGAGTTCTGACTATTGCTCACCGCCTCCTTAAACGAGATAAGTCTAGCCATCTTAATTTCAATGTCTCAATTTATAAATTCTATTATTATTTTAATTTTTAATATTTTCTTTTTAAATTCAAAATAGATATTGACTATAATTATAAAGATGATAATTATGAATCTTATCAAAATTAGTATACTTCTTGATATATTAGAGTTATTTAAGCTTGACTTAATAGAAAATCCTGAAATTGAATCGCTTCAAATTTGGGGATATTATATTCCATAGTACGAATCATTTTTAAATATAATTCAATCAAAAGATCTTGAAAAAAGTAAGTCTTTTAAGTTAGATATATGAGATATATAATGAATTTTAAGATTAATAGCCTTTAATTGAGCTAAAAGGAGAATGAGTTTTATTTAGATTAAAAATATATTTGAATTGAAAGTTTTAGTTTGTATAATATATTGTGTATTATGTTAGTATAGTTATAAATATTATATGATATGTTTTAGGCTTTTTATTATTGAAATAAGGCACAGTGAGTAATGAAATAAGGTGGTTTTGAGTATGATTCATTATTGTATAGTTTAACTAAAGATCTAGAATAAGATTGTATATATTCATAGAATATAAGGCTATTCAAGACGAAACGACGCTAGTCCCGATTGGGCCTTAGCACCAGGCTACGGATATTGACTACTTTCAACATTTATTTTAAGAATATAAATAAAAAAGAGGATTGAATTTGTTTAAAGGTATTGACAATAGAGTATAAATAATATTACGAGGAAGAATGAGTTCTATATAAACCCATTTAGTTATACTACTATTAGAACGTCCTTTTAATATGATAAATAATTATACTATTGGTTAATAAGGGGGGGGGATTAAAGGAAGGTTATATAGTTAGATAAAAACTCTTTTAAGTTAGAAAAGAGTAGTAGAGTTTGTATTATTAGATATAAAAATGAAAAGAAGTATATTAATTTTATTAAATCAGTATTTCGTTTAGAAAGAGTGTTAGTAATAATATAGAGAGTTTTGAACTAGGATTATAAATCTCTATTAGTTTTTTTATAGAAGAAATTAAGTAATAGAGGGGTTTACTTTTAAATATATCTTGAGTAAGTTTTTGAATTGATTGTTTTGCTTTTATTTAATATATTGGAATTCTTATATATTTTTATAGAAAATAGATTTAAGGTATATTTAGATTATATTTGATTAATTCAATTAGAATATAATATTCGAAGATTTGATTAGTCTTCTTTTTCTCCAAATCTTAATCCAATTGAACCAATTTACGATAATATCGAATAGTTGCCGACGCTAATGTACGGTCAAATGGATCTTGTGGATTATTACACTGACTACAATGTCTGGGGTCTCTACGGTATTCGTTCGTTCGTGAGCTGAGCTGTTTACTCTATACGGTGTTAAGCAGCTTGTCGTACTGTGATTTGCTTCTAGCATTTCCGATATGGTTGGATGGCGGGACGAGAGAGTCAAGTATGAAGATACATAAGATGTAATCTTACATTGCAAGTACAAGGATGATTTCAAGAACAGTATAGTTGCAACCATAACTTACAGAGTAGGAACCATTGTAATATTTAAATGAAAATCATCTGGACATATCCACTCACTCAGGGGGGCCTCGGCTTCCAGTCAGTTACCCGTGAAGTTTACCGACCGGTACTTGGTACTCATATATTAAAAAGCATCCCCCAAATCCCGCATTTCTTTCGCAACGATGGCAGTGTACTGTAGTTCTGTTGCTTTCAACGAATCATCAGCTTCAAGTAAATGCTTACTAGAAACTTACTAATTATTGTAGTTTGACTTCATCTCCTTCATTTGGGGCTACTTTCTCTTTCAGAAATAGACAGCTTTTATACCCAGTCATTTTCTCATCTCTTATATCTTCAATTCATAGACATACAATTTTTTGATTCGTTCATCTGCGAAAAACCCCGATTTCTTACTACAAGCTTGCTTACCTATCAACGATACAAACATACCTAATTCATTAGAGAGCTCGCCAAATAATAACTACATCATCATGGTTTTTACACCTCCATCATGGGTTCCCAATGATCCATTGAGTATGTACAAACCTCAATCCTTTGGATCATAAAGCTTCATTGCCTTTTCCCGTCGAATTTCCATAGCTAACAATTCAATTCTCCCAAACAGATATCCCAGATGATATACCAATCAGTCAATTCATGCTAAATGAGAAACACGGCAGAAAGCCTTTCAAATCATCTCGCAATCCATTTACATGTGGAATAACCGGAAAAACATACACAAGTTCGGAACAAGCTCAACGGGTAGAGCATTTAGCAAGAGCTCTATCAAAAGAATTAGGATGGCAACCAAATGTCGGAACAGAATGGGACAAAGTAATGGGAATCTTTTCCCTCAATACTGTAGGATGATTGACTCAAACATACAAACGAATTCGGGGAACTGATGATTTTGGTAGATTGATTTCATGACATTGGCATATGCAGTTCATGAATTGGGTGGAGTGGCTTCACCTGCAAATGCTCAATATTCTGCTCCAGAATTAGAGTTTCAATTGAAATCTTCGGGGGCTAAAGCGCTTTTTACGGTAAGAATTCCCTGGACTCGTAAAGATTCACAAAATTAAACTAATTCAAATATAGTGTATACCTTTACTCGAAACTGCTCTACAAGCTGCAAAATCTGTCGGAATCGAAAATTATAGAATCTTTATTTTAGATATGCCAGAGATACTGACTGGGGGCAAGAAGGTGCCATTTAAATCTGCGGATGATTTGATTTCTGCAGGAGAAAAGCTTCCAAAATTAGAGCCATTGAGAATGGAGAAGGGACAGGCAGCTAGACAGACAGCATATTTATGTTATTCAAGTGGAACTTCGGGGTTACCCGTAAGTATTTTTCCTATTTCAAATGAGATATTCTGCGAATATCACGATTGGCAGTTTAAAAAAGAAGGAAATGACTGACATTTTCATATATAGAAAGGAGTAATGATCAGCCACCAAAATGTCATGTCAAATGTCCTCCAACTCAAAGCATACGAGAAAAACTACAGAGATGAATGGGAAACAGACACAGAAGTAGGCTTAGGTCTTCTCCCTCTAAGTCATATCTATGGTTTAGTCGTCGTAGCTCAAGGGACAACTTATCGCGGAGATGAAGTAATTGTGATTCCAAAATTCGAGCTCAAATTATTTCTAAACAGCATCCAAACCTATAAAATTCGAGGTCTCTTTCTAGTAAGTAATCTTTAACAAAAACATGTGCACACGTCAAAATCTTATAAATATCAGGTTCCTCCGATTATTATCCAACTTGTGAATAATCAATCCATCTGCTCAAAATATGATATGAGTTCTATCCGAGGTATTTTCACCGGAGCAGCACCTCTCGGTACAGAAACAGC
The DNA here is from genome assembly GCA_038090695.1 of Sclerotinia spermophila. NCBI lineage: Eukaryota > Fungi > Ascomycota > Leotiomycetes > Helotiales > Sclerotiniaceae > Sclerotinia > Sclerotinia spermophila. The sequence goes on along the minus strand of JBBMOJ010000570.1, from coordinate 11,674 downwards.
AGAAGAGCTACAAAAAATCTATCCAAAATGGGTTATTCAACAAGGCTATGGTAATTAATTCCACCCCTCTAGATTTCCCACCAAAAACACCATATCTAACCTCCCTCCCAGGTCTAACCGAAACATCCACCGTCGTCTGCATGTCATCCGCCAAAGATCTCTGGCTAGGCTCATGCGGATCTCTGATTCCAGGCGTGCGCGCCAAATTGATCAATCCAGAAGGTATCGAAGTCACAGGCTTGAACCAACCAGGCGAATTGGTCGTGCAATCCAAATCCGTCGTTCTCGGGTATCTCAATAATGAAAAGGCGAATCAAGAGACCTTTATCCCGGACACGGATGGAAATGGTAGATGGATGCGTACGGGTGATGAAGCTGAGATCCGCACGAGTCCGGCGGGAAATCAACATGTTTTTATCGTGGATAGAATTAAAGAACTTATTAAAGTAAAGGTAATTAAATAGTTCATCATTCCTCGCTCCCCCGCCCCAGCTTTCTTCTCCTTTCACTCCCCCCAAAAATCACTAACAATATCCCCCAGGGTCTCCAAGTCGCCCCCGCGGAACTCGAATCGCATCTCCTCTCGCACCCCTCCATCGCCGACTGCGCCGTCATCCCCATCCCGGACGACGCCGCCGGAGAAATCCCCAAAGCATATGTAGTCAAATCTTCCTCGGTAGGCATTGAAGAAAACGACGCGTTGATCAAGAGAGATATTTGTAAATGGGTAGAGAGTCATAAGGCGAGACATAAGTGGCTAAAAGGAGGCGTGGAGTTTATCGATGTGATTCCGAAGAGTCCGAGTGGGAAGATTTTGAGGAGGTTGTTGAGGGATAAGGAGAAGGATGCTAGGAGGGCGAAGGGGGCGAAGCTGTGAGGTTGGGATGAGGGAGGGAAGGAGGAGGGGCGAAGAAGAGATGGAGATTGTTGTGGAGGGTTGTTCGATAATGAGTTGGTATTGGAGAAAACGTGTAATATTGGGTTGGATTTGATTGGATTAGATGAGCGAGCAATTTGGTTTGTACATATGGAGATATGAAATTTGGTACTTGTGTATGATGTATATTTTTATTGAGATTTATAAATGATCGCTTGCTTGCTTTGATGAAAATTTCTATTGTCCACGAATTCTATAATTCATGGAATAAAATACTCCTCAGCCATCCATACCACCCATCCATTCATGGATTCCCCTAACTTAAATAGGCGAATCAAAAACTAAACTAATCCCATCATCACCCGCCGTAACAATTCTATTTCCATCCCCCTGTGCAAATCCCATTACACCCACCCCATCACCCCTATGACCCTTCCACTCGCCCACCAATCCCGAATTAGCGATTCCCGTTCCACCCCTCGTATCCCATCGTCTCACCACACCATCCATGCCACAACTCGTCAATAGCCAACCTCCCGACTGTGCATTCTTCACGAATTCCACCTTCACCACTGCGTGTTCCTCATGCGCCTCCTTGATATGTCTGCGCACTGCAAACCGATGCGCCGAGTCGAAGAGCGCAATACTTCCATCCACACTCGCTGCAGCCATGAGGGTTAATGGGGGTTGCGCAAATGCAATCGATTCGATTCCATCACCCTGGGCTTGGAGATCCGCGAGAATTTGTCCAGCTTGTCCGGGAGCCGCGCCAGAACCGGATGCATCGGGTAATCGAGGTAATCCGACGATCTTTATTGAACCTCCTGCTCCTCCCGCTGCGACAAATGACCCGCTGGGTGCAATACCAACGCTGAATAGTCCACCTTCGACTGCGAATCGTTGATCCAATGCTGTGAGTCCGACAACTGTTTGACCACCTTCGCCTGTTAATCCCGCAGCGGCTGCCTCCCCAAACACATCCCACACATATAGAGAACCATCTTCACTAACCGTCGCCAACAGCTTTCCATCCGCCGACCACGACCCCGCAGTACAACTCTCGGTATGCGCAAAATAACTCTGCATCAACTGCAGCGGCGCCTTCTTCTGACTCGGATCCACCGTATACACCCACACGGACCCATCATTCGCGCCAAAGGCAAACGTATTCGGCGCCTTCTCATACGGACACGCCACCAACCAATTAACCTCCTCGACCTCCCGCGCCTCGGTATATCTCTTCCACTTACTCCCATTCGTCACATACACCTGCACCTTCCCATCCAGCCCCCCGGACATCAAAAACTTCCCATCCGGCAGCGAAAACGCTACCGCATTAATCGAATCCGTATGTCCCTCCAATTTAAAAATCGGCTCCAGTCCCCCGCGCTCCACTCCCTCAGATGGATTCCTCTGATAACTCGCCGGCAACACGGGAGGCGGCGCAGGCGTCGCATCAAATATATAGCCCACCCCGGGCGCATTATCGGCGTCGCCGTCGGAGCCCCCTGTGGCAATCAGCTCGGGTCGAAGAGGATGCTGCGCGATGCAGAAGATGGAGTCGCCGTGTGCGTCCATGTGTGCGATGGAGTCGTTCTGCAGTTGGATTTCTTCTTCTTGCATTTCGTGGTCGTCGGCGTTGGAGCCTTCGTCGCCGGAGTCCATGGCCGCGTCGCCGTCTATGTCGACGATTTCTTCGGCGGCGTCCGCAGGGTCGAAGATCTCGTTGTCGTCTTCGTTGATGCGGTTATCGTCGTGAGGGTGCTGGGAGGATGACATTGTGGTTTTGTGGGTTGAATTTGTTTATATATTTCTTTCTTTCTTTCTTTCGTTCGTTACCTTTTGTGTAAGCTAGGTATAAAAGAAGAAAAAGAAGAATAAAATTCGAAGTACAGATATAAGAAGAACAACCAAGATCTGCAGAATCAAATAACCCAAATCGTTACTCGTAGAAATCGTTTATTTTCTTCGTCCTTCGAAAAATGCTTGATAATCTTTTTTTTCTTCACGGTTTGTTTTGTAAGACTACTGGTACGAGTACATAATTAATTGTGCCCCGCGACGCACGGTCCAGTTGCCCCTCCATTACTATCGATATCCGCGAAACGAAGCCTTATAAATGCCAAGTACGATAGAAAGATAAGTAAGGTCGTATTTTCTCAAATCTTGGAAATTCATTTTTACCTAAAGTTCGCATTTTGATAGATCCCTAATTCTATAATTTGAGAAGAGTAGAAGCGGGAAAGAAAACAAGATAAGGTAGATTCCTTGTGAATACGGGGATCGGATGTCAGGGATTTCTGGATGTCGGAGGGACCACCTGTGTACATGTGACTGTTTGGTAATCTTGGGTTTGGAGAATATGTATGGGTTGTAGATGTGGGATTTGCAGCTTCGATTTATATTATACTATATTTCTTATATCACCTTCTTTTCCCCTGTTGTAATCTAGAGATTTTGGCCCGATTACCTGATAGTGCGGGGATAGTTAAGGAGGTTCAATATGTAATACAAATGATACATCTCACTATCATCAAGTTGAATCATATCAATGTATAGATATTCTTATTGAATATCCTTAATATTGAGTAAAACTATATAAAATATAAACTTTCCTTCCCCCCCGGTATTCAAACCCCCCATCACATCTCAGAAATTTGTATAAACAGACCCCTAACAACTCTCTCCCCTATACCCCAAACCCGAGTTTTCAACCCCCCAAATCCTCTTCCCTCCGACTCACTTCTCCCTCCCCAATCAGTTCTCCACATCATCGACATCATCACCTGCAAAGTCAGGAGTATAACGACGATGAGATCTCACTCTAAAACGCTGCGACTTTCCCTGTTCTTCTTCACATGAATGATGTTTTTGACAGCTATCTACCGGTTGAAAACCGCCTGTTGAGAGAGCATTTGCTAGGTGAGGGGAGAATAGTAGGAGCATGACGATGGTGAAGAGGACGGAGACGACGGAGAGGAAATGGGTGTGCATAGTGATGTGGTGTATTGATAATGTGAGTTTGTTTTGTGGTGGTTTGCGGTAGAGATTGGAAGAGTTTAAAAGTAGGTGTGTTGAATGTCTTGAATGTATCTTCTTCGTTCTAGATTTGTGGTACTATGATGGAGATCGTGTGGTGATTATGTAGTACGTTGTGTGGAGATTTGAAGTTTGTAGTTCGTAGGTGAAAGGAAGAGAGGGGGAAATTAAAGTAATAGAGAAGAGAGGTAACCATACATTGATAATCGTAGAATTGTATATAGAATGACTACAATGCTGCTGAAGGTAACAAGCGGAAAGGAGAAGTAAGTGAATCATAGATTCAACTTGCCAAACTTAATCACCAGGTCTAACTCTATGAACATCAAATACAAGAATGCCAAAGTCATGCCAAAATCATACTTCCAGTTTCGTGATTCCTCTTAATGCACGCTTTAATCAGATAAATCCTTTCGTGTTTCCTCATAAAAGACAGTCATCTCAGCGGGTTATTCATAATAGACAATCATTAATGTCAAAAGTCCATATAGGATGCCGTTTCGTGAATAAGAGTGGCTCAAATTCAAACTTCCAGCCAGAGGTACCACTCAATGATGACGAGGAATTTCAATTTCAGGAGTAGTCTGACCCATCTTACATCCAAGATGGGTTGTATAAATGTCAAGAAAGTTTGCAATGATTGATAATAATTGATTGTCCGAAGACAGGAGGCTCGTGGGGATGATTTATCCACCATCAAGATTCGAGACTCGGTGTTTCATTCATACCACCTTCACATATGATGGTTATATGATTGTCAGCAAAAACTTCCAAGTCAAAAGACATCCAAACCCGTGTAGAAAGCTACCGGTCAAGAACCATAACAACTGTAACCACAACAGGAGAGTAGCGGTTCGTACCTCGCATTTCAAGCATCGGGAATAAAGATGCTTTGGTGAGAAGACCAATAGCACAGGCTCGTACTAAATTCCAAAACCCGATCCGGTATATTATCAATTTGTAAGTGAGTATTATCTGAATGGAATGAACAATAAACGAAGAGGCAATATCGCTCCAAGAAGACCTCCAGTAAAAAAGCCACAAGTTCTCGAAATCTAATAAAGCCACTTCCGTTTAGTCCAGGTTGTCCAACAGTCTGGACTGCAGTCCTATGATCAGAGGCTTTCAAGGTTTGAAAGCAGTACAATATTCAACATGGATTTGGTGTTTTAATTTAACTGAATCTAAACAAAGAAAGCTTCTGATTATTGGACTGCAGTCCGGGCTATTGGATACCCTGACATGGTCTTCCTCAAATATCATCCACTTCTCGAATATCAAATCCGAATAACCCATTACTTACCACACTACTCTCATCGATCAACTTTTCAGCCGTTTCTACACCAGCGGTTGGAACTCGATATTCGAATCGCTTTCCTTTTGTAGGTAATCGGCCATCAGGAAGAGGATATGGGAATGGAAGATACTCGGGTAAGAGGCCAAGTTGGCGGAGAGCTGTGGCTTGATCCCAGGCAATATGTTCGCGGTATAATCGATCACCACGAACGTTAACGACAGAAGTAAATGGGATTCGTGCATATTTATGTGTTGCCGGGACACCAGGGAGACTATCATGACTTTAATTAACACCTCATTATACTTTTCGAATGATACTCACATCCAATCTATCACTCTATCATGCGTGAAACTGAAAACGAATTCATCAATAACTCGATCAACACCAACTGTCCGGCTAACAAGTTCGAGCTTAGTACTTCTGGATTATTAAAGACGAAGTGGTTAGTGTAGAAATCTGTCAGAGGCCCTCTTCCAATTCCACCGGTCATCTTATAATCTGTATTAGCATAAAGATAAAGTATTCAACAAATCACGTACTGTTGGAATGTGATTTACATATGGTTGGTCAAGCATTGTACCCATTGTCTTCCCAACATTCCGTTCACCAAATTCATAAAGTGTATGCTCATCCCAAATAGCTTCGAGATCAAAGATAGGTCCACCTAGGTGTTTTTTGATGAAACCAAGACTTCTCGTATGTGCTACACCCGCATTTCCTGGGTCATAGTGATTATGACTAGGGAGGATAAAGTTTGTTGACTGTGTTGTAGGATATACATAAGAGATATCTTCAGCTCTCAATTGAGGACCTTGTAAGACCGAGGAGCTGTGAATCATCAACGGAGGTATAGATATATGCGTAATTTTTTCACTCAGTTGTTTGATACCACTAGTAAAGAAGATTGCCACTGAGAATACTTCTCCGCGTAACAACTCTAAGATAGGATCAGTGTATATGCTTTGATCCAGGTTTTCAGCATAAACTAAACGAGAAAACAAATTGTCAGCTATACACAACACACATGAGCTGTACATCGTAATGTATACATATCAATATAGAAACATAGAAATGAGTCCTAATTTATCAGAGTCGGTACATTCTGGTGAAGACTTTAGAGCTTGTATACCCGACTCCAGGTAAGCTTGCAGATCAATTGTTTCACCAGCTTTCAATGTATGATCAGGAACTGTGACATTTAAAACAACAAAACTTTCTTCTGCCCATTTCTGACGTGGCTCTGGATCAAGTGTTTTTCGATCAGTTCGTGAAGTATAACTCTCTGGTGTTAGAATTAATAATCCTGGACCTCTACCTCTTCCAGATAGAGGTTTTTGAATAGTCATTCGATCTCCCATATGGAGAGGTTGCGGAACGAAGTGTTTTTCACTAGTATTCATTTTATCACTGTGGTGGTATCAAGCAATTGATTGTAAGGGTACTCGCAATATTTTTGGAGATGAATTCCTGTGAGCAGATAAGCGTGAGTAGGAGATGAGCACGTGAGAAGATACTATCCCCTAGAATGCTGAAACTTGACTCCATCGCTTAACAGGGATCTAATCAACCAATCAGAACATCAGGATTTTGAGTATTTCAACATTTCTAGGTTTTTATTTGATGATATATATCAAAATACTTATTATTATTATTATATAGCCAAATATTATATTCTTTAGTATATATATTGTTTTCTTTATTTACGATTTATTAATAAAGTTATTAATATTCTTGAGTTAATATATAAATCATTTTGAAGTTAAGTTTTAATATTCTAGAGAATAGAAAGAACTATATAATACAGACTAGGAAAATATTGCTTTATTAGTTTAGGAATCTTATCTTAATTGAAAAAAAAACTAGTAATTATCACGGTGCAAGAGTATACAATGGTATACACCTAGTGTTATGGGAGCTGCCTCTAAGGTCATATGGAAGTGTCTAGAGATCTCTCGAGGTAGTTTAGACTAGACTTCAAATAGGAATTCAATATAGTTGTATCTGGTTGCAATTCTCGTAATTATAGTATAAAACTAATAATTGTCTTGAACACAAAGCTCTATATTATAATGAAACCCATTCCCTTATATAGACCTTCGTCCTTTCCTGAATAGCTAGAAGAGCTAGTCTCTCCTGGAGCGCTGTCGCTCCAGATCTGTCCATCACATAACACTAATCGTGTGACTTCCAATAGTGCTACTGCTTATCTAACCGGTGCCCTCAGGTTAATCTTATAATTCATGTTGCGGTGCGTACCTCCGTAACACCTAGGTATAATATATGATATTCTATAAGGAAGGAAGAGAAAGGTTCTAAAACCGTATCGACTATATAACTAATGATAATTAAGCCTCATACTAATATAAGGCTAGTATAAACCTATAACAATACCTCCCCCTTTAAGACTTATTTATCCTAAGTAAGTTTAAGTATAAACTAATATATTTTTTCTATTCAAATTATACTTTCTTTTATTTTATCGAATGTATTAGTCCTAACGCCTTATATATCACAAGTTTCAATATCAAATTGGCTTTCGAGTTATCTAATACCCATTTTGGAAAGCCAGGTTTTTTAGGGTATAAATGATAATATTCAACTATAATCTTTTCGTTATTTTTTAGATTAGAAGCTAATTATTAGATTGGGGTATAGTATTTTTATTTTATTAAATAATAGTATCCGTTTTTATTATAGTTGTTTAGTATTTCTTTAAATATTTATTTTTGTATTGGTTTATTCTTTTTATTCTCTTTTTTAAGGATTCTATTTTGTATAGTTAGGGATTCTAAATTATTGATATCCGCTTAGTTGGGAAATGTATATTTTCGTTTGTAGGGATAAGAAATGAGTAATAGAATATTAGGAATATCTATATATTTTCTAGTAATTGAATAAAGCATAAACGAGGGTATACTTTTATAATATTATAAGAACCGATCTATTTGTTATTTAGTTTCTTTGCTTTTTGTAATATCTTTATATTCTTTATATTGATAAATACCTTCTGTTCTATATTGTAGTGTAAGGAGTTTGATTTGTAATGGTTTGTATATTCCTTATATATAAAGACTATCTGTTTAGCAAAGGTTTGGAGTTATTTTATAATCTATTTTATTCTATTTATAATCTTATTTCCTTTAAAAAAATTATATTTTTATATTAGTATAAACTTTGGTGGGTATAGTTTATTGAACTTGATATTGATATATAGATTAAAGCTATAATTAGTAAAGAATAGTAAATATCCTATCGTTTCTAAAACTATATTATTAAATATAAATTCTACTAATAATAACCATTCTATCTAATTATTTTAATAGAAATTGATAAAAGTATGGAGATATTGTTTAAGAATAGAGTTAATATATTCAGTCTACCTATCAGTTTGTAAATGAAAAACTGAGAATGCTTAAAAGTAATTACTAGTCTTTTAAATAATTAAGATTAAAATCCTAATACAAATTATATTCTTATTAGGGTACGGGTAAAGACTTATATTGTATTATAAGGATAGAAGAGCTATAAAAGAAAGAGATTCTACTTATAGGAAGTAGGGTATACTAGTAGTCCATATCTAAAGTACAAAGGCAACTATAGAATATATAGTTGGTGCTATGATAGTATCCCCTGCTTAAGGCGATTGGTTTTACAATTGTAATATATATAACTTTTAGGAAAATAAAATAGTATTAAAATACTCTAATTTCTATTATTGAATTAAATTGAATCTTTTTTGGGATAGTAATTAATTGATAGAGCTTTTTAGATTTGCTTTGGTTTTGTTTTGGGAGTATATTTGGTATTGATATTAATAGAGGATTTGGATTAGCAGGTCTTTTGAATTCTATTCAAATAGATAAATTTGGCTTATCTAGATTCGTTAGATGAAAAGTAATAATTATATTTTCCTAATTATAAAAGTTTTTAATAGATTGCTAAAATACTAGATAGTATTTTTATTTGATTTGATAATGAAATCTATTTTTATTATAATAGTTAAGAAGTTTATTGAATTCCTATTGTTTGGTTTTTTTATTTGTTTTATTATTCTTTTTGAGAATATAGTTTTGGTTCTGATGGGATTCAGTTTTATTGATTGTATTCTAATTGGTTAATTTGAATAAGTAGTAGAGTGATTAGAGTAATAAGTTGTGAAATATTAAGAAAATCTTGAAAGTAATAAAAAGTTGAAATAAATAAGTTTGTTTATAAACTTTTAGAATTATATAGAGATTGTTTTATTTATTATTACTTTTCTTTATTAGACGATTAGTCTTTATATTTTTAGTATTAATTTATACTTTATTGTTCTTTTTATATAAGGGAGTATTGATATAGGTTTTATTGATATAATATTTATATCTTTGGATTGATTGAGTAATTAAAGCTTTCAATTTCGTTAAGATTGTATCAAATCGATTTGTAATCTTATTTGTTTTTAGGAATTTGTGTTTATATTGATATAATAGATTCGGGGGAATAGGTAAGGAAAGTTTAATATTGAGATATGGATGAAAATTGTAGTTAATAAAGAATAGGGATATATTAGTAGTCTTTGAGATAGTATTATTGAATATAAATTTTATGAGTAAAAGTCAATTAATTATATTAATTATTTTAATAGAAGTTTATAAAAGCTTTAAGATATTGTTTTTGTTGGAAATCACGTGTACTACGTGCCACTAAGTGGCACGTGCCCCTAGCTTCCCCCTATAAATCTCTTCAGTAGAGTATAGGTAGCAACTTTACACTATAATGTAAAGTTGTATTATAGATACTCCTATATATAATATTATTATATTATATACAACTTACTGTTTATTTCCGATAGATTATAAGCGCTGTATTATAATAGATTTATTACTATATTTATAATATGTAAAATATGAAATATTCTTGTTATTATAAAATAGTAGGTGCAATTACTATTAATATGATTCAAATGAAATGGGGTTTTATTGTTATCTTTAAAGGTAATAACTGGGTTGGATTCTATAAATCTATTTGAGTAGTAATGATATTAGTTTCTATTTTGGAGTTGTATATAAGGGTAGAAATAGTATTTGTAAATAATTGTATAAATATTATTGATTAAAAGAAGAGAAAAGGAATTGTGTTTTCTATTATTAATTCCAATCTGATTTTAATATATTGTTTTCAATTAATACTTATAATTGATGAAAACAATCTTATAGATGTTTAGATATATTTATTGATATTCAATAAAACTATAAATATACAATTTATTTAAAAGCTCTGAAAACATTTCGATTATAAATTATTCGATTTCAAAACAAAAATTATATAAGTTTTTCTTAATTGTTTATTTGATTATTAATACAAAATATTTATATTTCGATGATTTATTATAAATGATAAGATCTATTTCTAACTATTAAATTCATTATTTGAAACAAAAGTTTAATAAACTCAATATAATTTCATTTTGATTGTAAATAAAAATCTATAAGATGTATTGTTTATATTATAATAAACTAAAAGGATTCTTTGAAATGTAATCAATTAAGCTATAATAATAAATATTATAATAAATAATATAAAAGGAAAAAGTATTTAAGAAAAGGAAAGAAAGTTTTGTGGTAGATGTTACGGAGGTACCCGCACTGCAGTATGAATTATAAGATTAACCTGAGGCCTTGGTGTCAGGACTTACGAAAACAGTATTGTAGGGATAGTAGGATGGAAGGGTAATTAAAGATAGTGGTAACTGAATAGATAAGCAGTGGCCTTGTTAGGGATTATGGGATAAGTGTTATGTGATTAAAAGCTGATCGATTTGTTGAGTCGATCGATTTGTCGATTGACTTTAGAGAATGAAGATTTATATAAGGGAATGAGTTTTATTATAATGTAGAGTTTTGTGCTTAAGAATAATTATTAGTTTTATTATTATAGTTATGAGAATTGTAATTAGTTATTAATTCTATTGAATTCCTATTTGAAGTCTAGTTTAAACTACCTTGAGAGATCTCTAGCTACTTCCACGGGACCCTAGAGGCAGCTCCTGTAACAGTAGAGGTTGTGGAGAAAGAGTAGGAAATATTTTTGATAGAATTGATAAGAAAGAATTACTTTGTAAATTCTACAAAAAGAAAAAATACTAGTAAAATCAATATTATATATATAAAAAGATTAAAAAAACTTTAAAACTAAATAAGGATAATATTAAGAATAATAGTTTTGCTGGAATAGTTGTAATAAAAGAATATATTAGTTCTTTTTATTCTTATAGTATAATATATATTGAAGTTCAAAATAATAAATGGATTCTTGATTCAAGGATTTCTTATTACTTTATTAATTCGATTGAAAATCTTATAAATTTTATATATTAGGGTATATTATAAAAGATTAAGACAGCTAATAATGAATATATTTAAAGCACTATATTGTTACGGGAGCTGCCTCTAGGGTCACGTGGAAGTGTCTAGAGATCT
>JBBMOJ010000569.1:0-22895 GCA_038090695.1 Sclerotinia spermophila | reverse complement strand
AACCCTAACCCTAACCCTAACCCTAACCCTAACCCTAACCCTAACCCTAACCCTAGGAGAGAAGAACCTTTAACGATATTTTATTATTGGTTTTATTCTATTTTATTAACTCTATAATATTCTAATAATAATATTATTGAATTCCTTCAATCAAAATGTATCAATTGGACTATAAAATCTTGAATTTTATTTTTTAAAGTTAACTAAAAGTCACCTAAACCTAGGTCTATATTCTGTCTTTATAACACTTTCTAACAAATAAAATATTTCTTAACAATCTTTAATAAATAAATAAAATAAATTTTTTTCTAACAATCCTTAACAAATAAAATACTTTTTTCTTATATTTTAATTAATAAAAAAATATTTATTAAGAAGTTTATTAGAATTAATTTTCTAATAGAGAAGAAAACAATTAATATTTCTTGATTAATTATATTAAAGTGGCTCCCAATTTGGTTTGACTTTTCTAACAAATGCATCAAGCCCAATCTTTGAGTTTTCTCCGGCTCTCACTTGGTGCGCAAATTGCTCGCTAATCCGTGTAGTTGCATATTGTACACTACCGACTTCCCAAGCCTCTCGTAGTCCCTGCCTCGTCATAATTATTGCATCGAAAGGAAGGCTGGCTATTTGAGCTGCTATGGCGAGGCATTCCTCAACCACTGAAGCAGGCGTTTGGGATATTTTGTTGATCAATCGTAGTGAGAGAGCTTCTTTGGCAGACAGCCTCCGGCACGTCATGGCTAGTTCAGACGCAATTTGCATGCCACAGGTCCGAATAAGTCGAGGTAGGCCACCCGCTGCAGCATATCGTCCAAGACCTGCTTCAGGGAGACCGAACTCGGCAGTAGGCGATGCAACAACAATGTCGCTACAGAACACATAAGCATAAGGAGCAAATTAGCACAGGGAGTGAGTTAAGACATACCAATTGAGTGATATCTCAAACCCTCCGCCCAAGGCAAAACCGTTTACAGCTGCAAGAACTGGCTTTATACCCTTTCGCTGGGACAGCCCCATAAATCCAGTTGGGGGATAAGTAAATATCGCTCGTTCAAGGGCAGTCAATTCTTCGCCTTCGACAGAGTTCTGCTCTTTCAAATCCTTGCCGGCACAAAATGCCTTGTCTCCTGCGCCAGTCACCACAGCGACAAGGAGCGAAGGCTCATTATCAAACCAACTAAAGAGTCCGTGAGCTTCCCAGCTTGCTTCAGCAGGTAATGAATTTCTCTTCTCCGGGCGATTGATGGTCACAAGCAACACCTGCGTTTGAGGAAAGGACAATAAAAAATGCTTCAATAGCGGTGGATGAGCCTTCAATATCATAGTCTTGGCGGAGAGGAATCAGTCCCTCGATAATATATTTATAGAATAAATAATGATGTATACAATTGAAGAACAAAGAGGTTGTAGACTTTGATATTGTAGAACGACTGGTATTAGAGTAGAATGGATTAATTATAGAAGGAGAGTCGCCCAATAGATGACATTCTCATCAGGCAACAGTAAAGACTCATTGGGGTACTAAAGACAGAAATTTGATTATATATAGTATTGGTTTAGTTATGTGTAATGAGTTCAGTACCCTAGTTTCGGACCACCCCCTGTAGTAGTAGAATCCGTACTTGATAAAGTAATTGTTTCGTTATTGCTATAAATTCTTCAATACTTTTATAATATATTGAATGAATCGTTTTTAATATATTAATCTAATTAATTTTCTTTTTGTATTTGATAAAGCTTATTTCAATCAATAAAGTCTTAATAAATTTTCTAAATTTCTTGATTTTTGAAAAATTAAATTGAAAATTTAGATTTAAAGCAACTTTTTATCAAATAAAATCTATATAGATTGAAATTAAATTAGATTCTTGTTTATATAATATATTCTATATTATATAATACAATAACAAAGCTTATAATTAAAGATTAAATCGAAAATAAAATAAATGAATCTATTCCTTTTTAAACTTTCGGTTAATATTCCCGCTTGCTTATTCTTTAATACCTATACTAGCTCCCTTAGTTTCTATATTAGCTTCTTTAGTTTTATATATATATATTTATTTTTGAATTTTAATATTGATAGATTCTAAGACTTTTTGGGCCAATATTTTCTTTTTTTTTATTAAAATTCAATAATAAATGAGTTGCAAAAAGTACTGATTTTATTTATTATTAACGAAGTATATACTTCGTTAATAACAAATAGAACTTTAATATTATAATATATAAAATAGAAATTTATATAGGGAATTTATATTGAATTTCTTTTCGTCCGGAATATTAACTTTGCTATTACAGGGACCTTCTTACACCAAAATTAGTGATCTTTCAGTATTTCAGCTTGAGCTTATAAAGGCTCAGTATAACCTCCTCACTTGGTGAAAAATTGTAATCGCCTTCCTTCTTCCTTTCATACGGTTTGATTGTTCAACAACTCCCTATTATATTTATCATCTTCTTCGATTAAGATTGGCTCAAGTTGAGGGTCACTTGTAAGTTGACTTGGTAAGGATTGTACAAGTCTGGTCGTAATAAGTTCAGTGAAACGTACTCGAAATTCCTTGGGATATATTCAACTAGTAGCTGCATCAAACAATTACTTCTAGTACTATTGAAATTTTAAACCTTACTACTCAATTTCTTTGATGGTCGTACTGTTCGTCTGTTCCTCAATCTAGTTACATTTTATCGCCGATCTTGTGGTTAATACTGTGATTTCAGTGTCGGTTTATTTTTTCGTTCTTCTTGCCCTTGCTGCGATTGTGCCCATTCGGCTGCCTTGTTGATTCGTCATACAGTCTTACTATATTTCTGGATTGGACTTCCATTAGCCTTGTGGGACAATGGAGGTTTGTTCAATTGGATCGGTGTAAATCTGTTCCCATGTGACAGAAAGAAATAATTTATACATGTTGAGGATAAGTCCTGAAAATTCAACGTAAGCTCCGCTACTGGAAGAAGCTAAATCCAGTCAGTCCTATTGGTTGTATTCTGCGAATACTTGTAGAGGAATGTTTGAATTTCTTGGTTGCTCGCTCCCTGTAGTAGCAAAGTTAATATTATAGATAAAAAGAAATTCAATATAAATCCCTATACTAATTTCTATTTTATACATTACAATATTAAAGTTCTTTTTGTTATTAACAAAATATCCACTTCATTAATAACAAATAAAATCGGTATTTTTTGTAATCTATTTATTATTGAATTTTAATAGAAAAAAAGAAAATATTGACCTAAAGAGCTTTAGAATCTATCAATATTAGAGTTCAAAGATAGATATATATATATATAAAGTTAAGGAAGCTAATATAGGTATTAAGGAATAGGCGGGAATATTAACCAAAAGTTTAAAATAGAGTAGATTTATTTATTTCATTTTCGATTTAATCTTTAATTACAAGTTTTATTATTATATTATATAAATAAGAATCTGATTTAGTTTCAATCTATATAGGTTTTATTCAATAAAAAGTTGCTTTAGGCCTAAATTTTCAATTTAACTTTTCAAAAATCAAAAAATTTAGAAAATTCATTAAAATCCTATTGATTGAAATAAACTTTATCAAATACAAAAAGAAAATTAATTAGATTAATATATTAAAAACGATTTATTCAATATATTATAAAAGTATTAAAGAATTTATAGCAATAATGAAACAATCACTTTATTAAGTACGGATTCTGCCACCACAGGGGCTCTATTGCTTCATTTGTTTCTGAGTGCACATTGTCGAGAATTATTGTACGATTTTGAGTAGTTTGTATACCCCAAACAATCATGACCCCGGAACTAAGCTCATCCATTCAATAAAATTACATCCGATAATCTACAATGCGGATAAAAGCGTTGTGCAAACATTCGTGCTACTTTTTCGACTGATTTTCTTCATTCTTCACAGATGAGACCTTTTCCTAGCCAATCAGTGAGGAATACAAGGACTGACTTTCTGCTTTGGGCATTCTCAGGTAATACTTTTCTAATCTTTGATTGTATGTGTATAGCTACGGTTCCTGAAAACGATAGATTCATCGAAAGTATGCGGATCCGTGCCTTCGAGGCCGGTTGTCCTGTACTAGCAAAATCATACGCAGAAGGGTAACAGGAAAACATATAGGTGAGCCCAGACGAGTTGGTGTATGATTTCTACGGTTGAGGTTATCTTGGACTAGGATTTTCAGACAATATAGAAATGGCTTCAGATAACTCTATATTCTCTAACCCCTATATATTTCGTGTTGCCATAAGAAATCATAATACTCAAAGTATAATAAAGCTTTCCTTTCATACTAAGAAGTAAAAGGAAGGTCTCTGAAGACCTCAACTCATTATAAGATATCTGTTTCCCAACAATGTTTACAGTAAGCAGCTTTGTTACACGAATCCTTATCTCTTCGGAAAAAAGGAATCCGGATACTATCATTATAATCTCAAACTCTTCTTCTGATAGAACTATTTATGGTCGACCCCTTTTCTTCGGCTTTTTAAATACTCCTTCCTCAATCTCTTGGGACAGCAAAGTATCAGGAACGATGTCTCCCGAACCAAGACGACTCGACTGACTGTCAACTTCCCTCAATGAAACGGCATCATAGCTTGTTTGCTCAAGAATATTGTGACTCTCTAACCCTTCTAAAAGTCCAGATTCTCCGAATTCGGATTGCTGCGAGACATCAAAATTCAAATCAGAGGGTAGGTCATCGATAACGGAACAGATTCTTTTTAGTTGAATTGGCATCCAGATATCGTAGATGTTTTTAGTGAAATTGTATGCCGTCCATCTTTCTCTACCATCTAGTGCTGTAATGTCGAATGTATGGATTGGATGGCGATAAAAAGTAGTTTCTTTCCCATCGATTATAGGATAATGCCCATAAATTCTGACGGTCCGATGATCATGCGAGATTGAAAATGCGAGTATCTCCCGATGAAGCTCTTTTTCTCGGTTTACAAGCCTAAAGAGTTCGACCGTCCCTCTTACTGCAAGCGTCATGCTATGAGCATTTTGTCGATCAGCAATATCTAGAGAAGCAGCACCACACTTCACTTCCGATGTCAGAAACGGAAAATACATCTGCCAAGTAGCCATGAAATAAGAAGTAAAACTATCCGTAATTTCACCAACAAAAGGAGTAAGCTTTTCTAATTGATAGTTTGTAAATGCAGATCGTCCGAATCCTACCGAATAATCAGGCTGTGGACGAGGACCGTAAAAAGGTATAGCGCTATTCCAACCTTCATTGACACTTTCAAGCAAAGGGTCGAGATGTGTAGCTCCAAATGTAGCAAAGGTTTCCGCAGAAGGGACGATCAGTCGGGCGATGTCTTGAACTACCCTTGCTTCATTCCTATTCTGAATCTTTTCGAAGGCTTTCTCGAAGATCTCATCGCAAAATAAAGAGCCTTCAGGTATTGTCTGCTTTGTCTCCAGTAGGGTTCGGCAGAGGTTCTTGCTTGCATCTGTAATGCTTGAATCGGACTTGTTCATAAAGCTACCCTTAGTCGCAAGAATAGTTGCATAGCTAGGGCGTGTATAAGGAGCACTCTTTATCTCTCTCGGCTTTTGATCACTAGGTGTAATAGATGTAGTTGCAGCATGGCCACTTTCCAATTGTTTGTCACAGAGAGTCGAAGAAGATTTCTTCCTCGCAAATGGATGATTCATATTACTCTCTGGTTCAAAGTATTCTTTCGGCCAACAAAGTTCCTTCGTCCAGTATTCAAGTGGGTCAGCACTATTCTCGCCGATACCAATCGCTGTATTTTCGCAAGTTGTATCCTCGGTATGAGACTGTGAAGTGGATGATCGTAGCCTTTTTTGGTGGGAAATGATAGCAGGAGGGGAGGTGTGTGATCGTTTTCGCTTTAATTCTTGATTCTCAACCTGCGGAAATTTGATAGAAGTTAACTTTGTAGTATATCAAAATGAGAATGATGTACCTGTATACCAGGAGTATTACTATAGGTATTCCTATCTTTGAAAACAATTCGTTCTCGAGGAAGTAACATTTTTCTAGACGTGCGCTCTTGCGAGAGGATGACTTCGGTCTTGGTTGTTGCTGCCCAGTCTCTTGCAAATCTCGTTTTACTTGATGTTTGACCGTATTGGTTGGTGGATGGTGAGGTGGATGGAAGACTTGACATGGTGGTGGATAATCAATCAATGTAGGACTGAAATACGACGGCGGTAATCATTCATATCTGAGCTTAGATAGTTGATAAGCACACTTATCACAAGGGCCAGTCTGCTATCGATGTCAGTCGACCTAGGTCAAAAGGAAACTAGCTGATTTTAGCCATTTCCAGCCATTTCCAGCCCTGTGGTCATCTCGCAAAGGAGCTTCTTTGGAGAGGAATCGAAGGATTCAATTTTGAGCATAATTTCCAGGGAACCATGGTATGGTAAGAATAAGAGAATGGATGATGTTTTCAAAAATTGGATTCCTTAATAAAGTGTACCGATATGAAATGCAAAGAAATTGTGGCTTAATTGTGGCTCAATCATGGGGTAAAATAAGGCTGAGGAGGCTGACATCCTTTGAACATGCTCCACCTCAATCTCTCACGTGCCCACTTGGATAATTCCATATTGGGAGCATGAAAGATGTATGAAGTGGGGGAGAATGGGTAATTGTACCTGAGCTCGCTGAGCAAAATAGTTTCTTAAGAACTTCTTGAACCAGCTATCAACCATTGAATTAATATACATCATCTCACTCGTATGGTAAAATAGTAAGTACTTTCTCGACTCGTTGATTTCCTGGAAGTCACATAACAGTATACTTTCAATGAACAATAGAGCAAGAATAAAGCATGTTGATTTGTAAGAGTTATTATTATAGACGCCATTGATCTGATATCAAGAATACTCTATTTATCTAATCCATCCCTTCGGCCCACCCCAAGTACCCTTCACCATATATTTTCCATACACCCATGGAAAGAAATTTTTCTTCAGATAATAAAATTCCGTTCGCGGAATGGCTTGATCAATGCCGAACCATTTATTGAATGTTTCCTTTGGTATCCCACCGTATTTGAATTCTGCGAGAAGTACCTTTCCATATTCAGTCAAGAGAGGACAGGATGTATAACCATCATAAATTTCTTCCGGCTCGCGACCATCAATAGCCAAAAGTAGGTTTCGAACAAGTACCGGTGCCTCTGCAGTAATTGCTGCAACTGTTTTCGAAGTCGGCAGACTTGAGGCGTCACCGGCAGACCAGACATTATGATATTTGATTTGGCGGGTAGTTCCTTCGTCAACATTGACATAACCAGCATCATTTGCAAGTAAACTGTTTTTAACAAAGTTATGTGGCTTATTCTTTGGTACCACATGCAAAAGATCAAAATCTCTCGTAACCTGACCTTTTCCGTCGGGACGAGTAAAAGTCGCTGTGTTGCCCTCTATGGCGGTAAGATCATGCTGAAACAACCCTTCTACGAACCTTTCTTTTCTCAATTCCTCAAGCTTGGCACTGTACTTAGGGACACCAAACATTGTTGGAAGACCCGTGGCAAAAGTGATGTTTATTGCGGAAGCGGAAGGATTCTCAATGTCATATAAGCCAGCACGTTTCCAATGATCCAATGCTAGCCACATAATCTTCTGTGGTGCACCAGCACATTTGATAACACCGGCTGGTTGAGTGAAAATAGCTTTTCCCTTCTGAAGTTTTTTTATTGTACCGAAGACCTTATCGCAAGTGTCATAATTGTATATGGAGGACACAAGTGAGTCTGGGTTACCAAGAGCTTCGGACAATCCCTTCACACTTCCAACGTCAACCGTAATACCTGGAGCGACAACGAGGTGGTCATAGTTGACAATGTCCCCATTCGTCAATGTAATGAAGTTATCGTCCGGAGAAAAACCCTCCACACCAGTGTTATAAAACTTAAATTTCGAGTCAATCAGACTCTTCAGAGGTTTTCTAAGGCTCTCCTTTGTCTTAAGACCACCTCCAACAAGAGTCCATCCAGGTTGATAATGATGCCACGTGGCCGGATCTATAATAGCAATTTCGTCTTGATGGAAATTCCCTTGTCTAAGAAGCTGATGACTGATAGCAAGACCAGCAGAGCCACCACCCACCACGACAATTTTGTGATTCCGGCTGTGACCAACCACGGGTGATACAGTTGCAAACCCTCGAGACGTCCGAGCAAATTGAGCTCTAGCAATAGAACGTAAAGGTGTCAACATTATCATAAAACGAATTATCACTTTACTTTGAAAGACTTTACTTTTGAGTATCAGGAAAAGAATCTAATAGTAATTGAATGAACAAGGAATATTCATGTCGGTCGTGCCTAATGAAAGGATTTTTTGACATTCACATTAACTAGGGAGTATGATTACTTAGCACTTTTATTAGTCAGCAAAACGATCACGCCATCGTGACTATTTCCATCGTCAACTCATGAAAAGCCGAATTGAAGGCAAAAATGGAAGTATCGAACCGCACAAGGATTCAACATATCAAGACACTTCACCAATCCTAGCGACGCCAAATATGAAATTTGTGATATCACAAGAAATAAGATTCAATCGAGTTGGGGCCACGTGCAAAGTCATGTTTTCAAAACTATGGAAATCAAGTAGCTACACTCTAGCAGCAGCGTCATGATTGTAGTCCATAGAAAACCTTCATCACCTACTTATTTCATACTCGCGCCATGTATTTAGTCAAGCTATTGCTTCTCACTGTTCTTCAAGATTTCTACGATAAAGACAATCCAAAAACAAGTCCTTCATGTGCAAAGTATCCCTCAAGAGTGGCTCCAAATCTTCAATTGATTTAACATAAATTAGGTGACACGGTGACAACAGTTTCATGTCCTTGAATGCGAATTCAATCCAGTATTTTATTAGTGTAGTTGAGATTACACTTGGTCAACACTGAAAAGTTTAGTACCTGAGTATGAGGTTGGTTCTCTGTAAGGAGATCAAGGCGGTCTATAACGTGGCTTTTGTTGGTAAATCTGGAAGCTAAAGAAGAATACACAGTTGATGGTATAAGGCCGATAAGAATTACCACGGTTGCCTTCACCTACCTCTTGAGCATGAGGATTCAGGTTTAAATTGCTGGGCATCGAGAAAACATCGACCTTCATTGCTTGAATGCAAAATAACCAACTCGGCAATTAAACATCCATGATCTGACGATAGATCTCGACCTTTGAAGGATAGGGTAAATAGAATAATCTTGACCTTGTGAGAGCGTCTTACTTATAGAGTAAAAAGATTTTCAAAAATCATAGTTGAAAATATTCATCCTGAAAAACATAGAATCTCGAGAATTATCCTTGCCTCGTAATGCCTTGGAGGAAATAACCTTGTCTGTGGCATCCGCTTGGTACCCTCAAAAGTAAAAGGTTCACGTCTATAACCGATGTAGCTGAAATAAAACCGATACTACTCGGATATATCGGCTCATTGCAACTGTCGTCAGGGGGTTTGGAAGAGCCTAAGTTCTTGTATCCAGCTGCAATGTTTGCCCAAATCAAAACAGAACGACGAGTAACTAGAGATAACCAGAAAGTCATAGCAACGAGAGCTTGAATCGAAATTGTACTTGGAAGGTGATGGACAATAAAGCCACAGGCCTCATTGAGTGATATCCCATTGACACATTTTCTTAACGAGGTTGTTGGTTGATTCCCGGTGATTTATGCGTGGTGCTTTAGCTCCCTTTTCTGCCTCTTCTGTCGCATTTGTTGATTCAATGCGAACATGGCTCTTAATAATGCACCCCACCATTGTAGTGATGTTTTTCGATGCGAGTGACTCAATAATAGAGTTCAGAATTGAACAGTGAAATGGCGGTTGGGAGGCAAGCGGTCAAATATGACACAACTCTGCGATTCGAGGTTTGACGTTTGACGAGCTCGGGCAGGGTAGAGCATTTCCGCAAACATTGAATATAAACATTGAATATCGTCTTTTCCCGAATTTCATCTCCCTTTGAGGCTGTGACGAGGAAATTCGTGTCGACGTTCAGGCATAGGTACACACAGAAAACACAAAGTCCCTCTGCCACTTATCGAAAACAGAATTTAGCAGTGTTTATCATGGGAAAGACATATGAGCGATCGTGTATGAGATTGCGGTAATGTCTCTCAAGGAAAATCTCGTGTTGGCGCAGTATTCCATTCTGCCATTCCTCCAATCTCAATGACATTCTCGTCGCTGAGACAAGTCTAGGCAACGATGCGATCGTTTTGAAGTGATTGCAGATCCTTCCGATAAACAATTCCTGATTGGATTTTAGCCAGCTTCTCTCAACAAGCCCTTTTCATGCCGCGATTAATAGCAGATAAATCCGCAGACTCGAGACTTTCCTCTTCCCAGTATCTCTCTCTATATGTATTCTGGCGAGCCTTTTGAAAATGGAAAGATAATTATGTCGTGCATCTTGGTAAATTAAGGAAGGAATCGCGTTGGGCTGGGCTTCGAGCAAAGGAAGATGAGGATGCCAAATCGTGAATTCCTTGACTCGTCGTAAAAGGCATCCAATGGGGACTTTGACTGAATAAAGCATGGACAAATAAGGCGTCGCAGATGTGATCGGACAATTTAAAGATTCGAAGGGGTAATTATGCTGGGTATGGTATGGCGTGTTCGTTGGGTGGTGGCTTGGTATTGGTTGGTATTTTGGTGTTTGGGGCCTCATTTGGGGTCATTTGGGGTTCCAGCGTCAGTAAGCGGTAAGCGACTGCCCATATCGCAAGCAACACAAGGCAGTTGTTGCATTTCAAAACAAATCCTTGAGAATTCGTATCTCCAACTTCACGATTGATGATACGATATCGCAATATTCGATGTCGACGTTTCTATGTTCCTATGTTATTACGTCAGCTCAGCCAACCAAGACTTCCATTTGTGAAGCTTTCTTTTCACTTCCAATATTTTGCTGAACAATCGGATCCTACATTCGAGCATGTCAAGCTCGAATATCCGCAATTAGGCATGGCCGGACATCGAAGATGGCCTGGAAGCCAGAAGCATAATCAATCTAGTCATTCTTTGGTAAACGCATTTTCTCATGTGTTGCCGATTCAATGGCTTTTCAGAGGATCTAGCATGGTTCATAAAAACCTCCTTTTTGCATCCCAATTTTTGCACATGTAATTCAAGAAGCAAGAGAATCTACTTTTTGAAGCTGTTCCAAAACCCCTTAACCCAAGTCTCAAGGTTTTCACTTGCTGTTTTCATTTTCGTGTACTCTTTATTCCATTCAATGTATTTGTCCAAGTCAATATGCTCTCCATTGCATGAGATGGTACTCTGTAGAATTTGTCAGTGGTCATCTACATTTTTCTCGTCGTGGATATAAGGTTTATAGGCTACGACGAGCCTGTCACCTACCTCTTTTTGCCTCTATAAATTAGCGATGGTCTCCCAGTGCAGTCTATAACTCCCCATTTAAATAGTGGATTGGGGACTTTTGCCGCGCGTATCACTATCTTACAGTACCACAAAAACGGCTTGTCAGATTGTTGATTGTCATTTTATTTTTAGATCTCTATCCCAGCTTTTGGTAATCTACGAGTATTCAAGGAATAAATAGCGGAACACTGAACCCTTCACCATTCTCACCCTTCGTTTTGCTCTGTACAAGTATTAATGTATCAAGGAGTCTGAAGTTACCGCAAGACCTCTCATAAGGACACGGGTGATTGTAGGTTTTGTTGTAATCTAGCACAGTGAGTGATGAATTTAGGTGGTTTTGGGTATGATTCATTATGGTGTACTTTGACTGAAGATCTAGAATAAGGTTGTGCGTGTTCGTAGAATAAGAGACTATTCAAGACGAAACAACACTAGTCCCAATTGGGCCTTAGCACCAGGCCACGGATATTGACTACTTTCAACAGGTTTTATCAAGGATATTCAGAGGTATCCGTATATAGAGATTCCGGCTTGTAATGTTCTTCACAACAATCAAAACACAACTTTTATAGACTATGGTTTACATATCTTGTGGAGACAAAGTGGGAGAACCTCGTGGGTTGAGACGCAAGTGCCTAAACTAGAAGAGGAAAAAGACGGTGCCGATATAAACTGCGGACCATGCCAGTTGCGAAACATCGAATCCCATTTTCTACAATATGCGCCAAGTGGACATGGATCGATTCCTTTCGAGCATACATTACCTCCATCCATGAACACTGTGGTGAGTTGCTTAGCCCCCAGGAATTCGATGCCCCCTTTCGATATAAGGAAAGTTTAATTATGTTGTCCTATATGGAAGCAAGATCAAAGGACTTTGAAAATCTTCGAGTCCGAAGACTAATTGCGAATAATCGAGTATGACTATGAAGAGCAATGGCTATAGGGCTCTGGGGACCCCTCTTTACCCCGCTGTCGAGATTGATACCGAAAATACTTGGAATGAACTGAAAGAAGGATTCAGCCTCAACATCTGCGAATTCGAGTCTAGTGATCACATTGAGACCTTGAGTTGGAGGACATCAATGTAAGTTCACGCATGGAATTGGATTCACACCATAATTCGTGGTTGTGAAATATATCCTTACCTTTGAAAGGGGGCAGAATGTAGGAGCTGACCTGTGATTATCCCAGCTGCTGGATATTCTCTTCGTCAGTCTCAATATATGCAAACAAGCTGTTATTGGTACAAAGTGGATTTCGTAAGTTTGTCGAGAGCAACAGTTGTGTTTATTGGTGCTAATTCAAAGACAGATTACCGTATGGCAACATTCAAATCTTACTTGTGCAGATACTCATCATCATCTAGCTCTCACTCTCTCAACAATCTACTTCGGCCTCTGGTTGTTTACGCTGATTATCTTATCATGTTACAAAACTTGGATCGATGTTCAGTATATCACGAGTGGTTTCCATCCAACTCAATCATGGTTCTGGATGGTACCTGCCTCATTGGCTTCCGCAATTGCTCTACCGTTGCTGATGGAGGCACTCCTGCATATTTCAAGTCTTCCTGTTTTGGTTATGATTTTCGTAAGTAATGTCTATCAAGTCGTCGGCACAAAGCTGACAGAATTTAGCCAGTGATACACCTGGTAGATTCTCTCACTATCTCCGTTTTCTTCTCCCAGTCGCGTTCTTCCCAGCGCCTTTCCCTTGAAACAGTTGGCGTCGCAGTATTCACAACTTTGATCTTTTACAATGAGTATCGACTCACAGTTCCGGGCATTATTTGTGGCATTGGAGCTTTCGCCATGATCGGTATTTGTAAAGCGCTTTTCGTTGTGGCATCCCACAAGCTGAGTGATCACGAAGATCAGATATCATCATCTTGCCATGGTTACATTTTGATGACCACTACGTTTGGGTTCCTCATAAGTGGCTTCCTGGCGTTTACTCAGGAGACTAATAAATTAGAATTCAACCCGAAATCAGGCACTCTAGCTCTATTTTTTATCTCCTCGCTATCCATGATCGGAGCAGCATTCTCTGGTACCAGTATTCTCACATACACCCATAGTTATTTTTCGACTGGGGGGCATCTGGATTCGAGGAAACCCCAACCCATCTCAGATGTTGCCATCTCGGGACTCTCTAGCATTCTTGTCTTGCTAATATCATTGACATTTGGGCCAATATCTGTGGTATCTTGGGTTCAATTTACCTCCTACTGTCTCGCGGTCTATTGTCTCATTGGAAATTCCGCAATTCATGTTTTCTTCGACAAGATTTCAGGACACATTCAACGCTATCTTCTCTGTCTTCCATATGACGCAAACCCAGGTTCGACTACCCAAACAACATATCTGACTATGTTGAAGATTTCACTCACTGTCTTGGCTGCAATATCTTTATGTGCATTGTCCCTAGCACAGTCAACAAGACTACAACCCGGCCCCATCTCCTCGATCGATAATCTGTATACACCAGAACCATCATCATTTGACATCGTCATAAGTACTTACAAAGAAACGCCTGAATCAATTTCACGGATGTTGAAGGCTATAAAATCAACATCATACTTATCCTCGCAAAGTCCACGTGTCATTATATACACTAAAGACCCCACTGTGTCGTTGTCTATGTTGAAGAACTCCACAGGGGCTGATATCGTCGAACGCCTACCCAATCTCGGTCGCGAAGGAGGAACGTACCTCAGTCATATCGTTACTAATTGGGATAATTTGGCGGCACAGACTATGTTTATTCAAGCTCATGCTCATAACATTCGGGAGCTCATACCTCGAATGGATTCATATCTAGTACCGCAAACAGGAATGTTGAGTCTCGGATTTTCCGAAACTACTTGTTCATGTAACAACTGCGGTGATCGATTTGGATGGACTGACAACTGGGCTATGGTCCCAAGTCTATATGAAAGTATATATGGATCTAGTTGCACCGACTCAACCAAGATTCTTCTGTCATACAAGGGACAATTTATCGCATCAGCAAAGCGTATCCGTGGAATTAATCGAGGGATATATGAGGATCTATTATCTACAATAACTAGTGAAAGTGGATGGAGCCACGATTCAAGATTTGTGGAAGAAAATAATTCTCCTGACAATCCTTCATTTGGATTTGCAGTCGAGAGAATATGGGGTTTACTCATGCAATGTGCGAGTGATGATCGAGTCTCAACAAAATGCCCCTCCTTGCTCAGTGGGATGACGAGAGGGGGTGATATTGGAGACTGCCAGTGCTTAGATCCGCGTTAGAGTATCATTTGTCGGTTTTTGAATTACAGGACAGATGGTTCTTGATTGGTATATGAACTTTGACGCAGTTCCAGGATATTTCTTTTGCCAATGAGATTATTAGCGCGGAGTTACGGTTTTGGATATACCACAATAAATTATTTATATATCAGAGGCTTACTGCGTAGAAGCTTTAGACAAATTGATTTCTTCTTTTCACTTGGACAAGCTGCATTTGAACCATTTGCACTAACACCTCGGCCAAGGACTATCTTTGGCAAGTGATAATCATGAACTCATCAATCAGCACTGTGACGAATTGCCACTTTCAGATTATCTTTAATGAGTGTCTGGAACCAAGCCCCGCATATATGATGAAAATAATCAATACAAGAACGGAAGGAGGTTGTTGATATGGGGAATAACAGAGCTGATCGATTTCCACAGAAGTTTGTAGGAAGGACAGCCAACTGTATTGGCTTTACAAAAAGAGCTGCAGGCAAATTACTGCTAAGTGAGAGGAAAGCAGAAAGCATGGTCTCTTTAAAACCCAAGGAGATGACCAAAATTATGGCAACGGACTTGAAACCTTGGAAGAGATAGAGAGAATCTGTACTGAAGAAGTCAGGGAGACTCGACTCCAGAGTACTACACATATTGAATGTAAAAGATCTGCTTGAGAATGGAAAGTAATAGATTAGAGGAACGCGGAAGTCCAGAACAAATATTATCAAAAGGAGATAGAGGTCTGAGAAGGGTTCCCGCTAGGGCTCTCAAACTCATCCACTGAACCTTTGCACAATAACCCTAATAACTTCTTTCTACTGTTCTGCCAGGCCAGGCAGTCGTCTCTGAACAAAGTTTGTGCGATATCAAGGGCTGTTGTTGTGTTAGCACTTGCTTCACTGCGCTGCCGTGATTATCTCCAAAGTATGCAGAGTGGAAACCCTCTCATAAGCTTCGCAGTGGTTGACACTCCAGTATGCAACATCTCTGCAACGGTCCAATGGGCGCACTGAAACCCTCTATATGCATGTTCCATTCGACTAACATTTATTTCAATTTGTGGTATATCTCATGACGATATATTCTGCGAAATCAAAAATGAGCTTGGTATCGCACACGAACGAACTGTGTCCTCGGTAGGTACAATTATAATGCTATATGCATTTAAAAGGCAGTTGCATGTCTGCCATTGTACTTTTGATAAACATTTCATCTGAAACAGGCTTCGATTATTAAGTGTTGTCAATAGCAGACTCTTTCCGCTCTATGAGCGGCATTAGTGAATTGCAGTGTTGAGGCCTCACGAGAAGTATGTAGCCCTGAGGTGGCAGATTCCATACCTTTAAGATTCTTCACTACTTTTGTTATCTAACTTTATTTGCAGTAAAGTTAAGGTTACCATCTTCAATTTTCACTGTGGGCCGAACTTCCACAGACATTGAGTTGACCAATTTTCCATTTGTTGTTCTTGGACGGCGATTTGAGCACATTGGAATACAATTTAGATGTTTAATTGGAATCAAGAAACATCTTCATGGCCTTATGACCTCACAGCTTGTTCTCTGCAAATCTGTCGAATTTCCATATGATCTGTACCGGCCGTCTCACCCAGACCATCCTAGGTAGAGTCAATTAATCCGGCTCTTCTCTCTGTTGTAACTTGGCGGATAGTGATATGTTGTGAGATTGACTGACGTATTCCTGCATGAATTTTGTGCGTCCTAGCATCATGAAATGGACGATTGAACGGCCGGGTTAGTTAAATTGTCTCGACAATACTTGGGGGAACAGAATAGCATCACGTGTAAAGTCTCCGTGGTATCCACTTGGCATACAAATTCTCCTAGCTGTTAGGCCATCGCAGCTGGTTTCACGCATCAGGTACGACGTTTCCAAGTGTCGTGACACTCATATCTACAACATTGGGTTGAAATAAACCTATGCACACTTCGTGGCTAATGCTCGTAGGAAAGCCGCTCGAGATGCTACCGCAGATCTCGAGAAAATCCAAGGATTATCTTTTCTAAGGACTCAAAATGAGCAAATCAAAAACCAGAATTCCTATACTCCGCCGGGTGTCTACTTCAGGCATTCGTACCCAGCCAAACACGTTGCTTGTGACGGTGATTGAGGCAGAATCAAATAGAATATGGTTGACATCCATAGGGCATTTATCTTAGCGATTTACGGATACTCACAAACCCTAAGACAGGAGGTTAGCATGCTCACAGTTTATCGATTTACATTGTGATTATTATAGTGAACTCACCATGCCGATAGTTAGAAAACCACCCAGAAATTCTTTAGCTTTTTTATTTTCGTTATTGTCAGCCAGAGATTTTCCATGCTGTTAGATTTCATTTCCAAAACACAACATAGATCGGCCAGTGCCTCGGTTTAAAGATGGTTATTTCTGGAATAATTATGAAAGCGATAATCGGAAGGCGCAAGAAAAATCTTCTAATTTACACTGCAGTAAATGGAAATAATTTGGCATAAGTCGTCAAACCCATTAAACATCTGTAGAACCGCTTCTGTCACATTTCGTCATATTCCATGTAGATCTGCAAGCTTCAAGCGACCGTTTGTAAAAACGATGTCCACTTAGTTTCTGTTTCACACTAGTAGGCTCGATTCGGGCTGTTCGGCCTTACATTGTGATTGGTCTTTCGCCATCATCTATTGGAAATAGCTATCGATCACAGAATCATCACTATACTTTCCGAGCTGTCAAGAATTGGTCTGGTAGCAAAAGCCTCTTCTTGCTTTGCTGGTTGATCCAGAGGTATAATCAATTTAATCGTTTCGAAAGCCTCCACGATAGCTACCACCACGAACCAAGGTTCTAAATATCCGACGAAGAATCTCAATTGCAAAATACCACTAAATGGCCATTTCTGTACAAAAGTCAGATAATCAAGGTTTTCTCATCTCAATCAATCCGATGAATTTTTGTCCAGATGAACCCCGTCCATTATCTCGTGCTACTGTCATCTGGCAACCTTAGGTTTCAATTAACGCATCTCGAATAAATTCAACAACGAATCAGATTGCCTGCATTAACTGTAGCGTCCCCCATGGTGGAATTTGTGAGCAAGAATCCGACATTCGTATATTTCTATCATGAATTTAATGTTCTTTTAGTTAGCGTCTTTCGTTGTCAAAACTAGCTAAACCACCACGTTTGACGTGATAAGGCTTGAGCGCTTCATGCGCACGACATGCCCCTTGGCTAACTGTTTATTCTACACATCTTTGAGTTATCTTGATGCGTGCGATTAGTTTCAACATGAGGATTAAACATCGTACTTGCTTGTAAACCCATCAAAATCTCTGGATTTCCTCCCCTCCTCCCATCCCCCAAAAAGGCGATACATACGAGTTTGTGATCTGCTACATGATGTTTTCCGACATTTGCATTTCTATAATACAACACTGGATATCTGATGCCAGAAAGTTGATTGAACGCTACTGCGGATGTCCTGATGAGCAAAAACATATAGTGATCTGCGCTTGGGGCGTGGTGCATCTGTAGGTTTTCCTGTTCTGAAGTATAGTACCAGTTTTTCAACCCTGGAACTCCGCATTATAGCAAAGTTGACTGTGTATTTCGGTTTCACCGAACTCTCCATCATGCGACCTTCGAGGGATACACTGAGCCTCAATCTTCTAAATTAACTTTTCATCGTCATACACTCCATGTTCACTCATAGCATAGTATTCTGAGGTATCAGAACCTGTCCAAGTTCGATGTGTAAATGAGAAGAAGAACCGGTTTGGTTGCTACACTGCATATAGACTTTATTATTATAGCCATCCTTCCCGCTGTCTCGATTCCTTCGTTTTACTTTCGAGATATTGCATTGTTTCTATATCTTTTCCCTTGGATCATTATGAGAATAAGTCTACCTACCTGAAGGTATACCGCCTGATTTGGGTAGTCTCCAACTTATAATTCAGTTATAACCATCCAAGTGATATCGAATCATCAATCGTCATGACATTGAAAAGCCCAGCTAGAGATTACTCGGTCTCTGTGATCGGTGAACTAGTTGGAACATTTCTATTCCTCTTCTTCGCATTTGCTGCCGCACAAACGGCAAACCAACCCAATGGAACTAAACCTCTTACACCCAACGCAACCGATACTTCGAAAATTTTGTACATTGCCCTTGCATTTGGTGCTAGTCTCGCAGCAAACGTTTGGATTTTCTTTCGTGTCAGTGGCGGGCAATTCAACCCGGCCGTCACTCTCGCACTCGTGCTCGTTAAGGCAGTGTCTCCCTTGAAAGCATTGCTACTCATACTTGCTCAACTTGTAGGCGGAAGTCTGGCTGCTGCGGCAGTCAAAGGCATCATACCGGGCGATGATATACTTTTCGCGGTGTCATTCGGACCAGGGGTTACAGATAGTAAGCATCAACAATCCAGATGCACAAAGGACGCTAACTAATTCATTTCAATGAAGCTCAAGGCCTATTCATTGAACTCCTTTTGACCTTCATGCTCGTATTCACAATTCTCATGCTCGTAGTCGAGAAAACAAAGTCTACTTTTGTCGCACCCATCGGCATTGGATTTTCTCTCTTTATCGGCCACCTTGTCGGTATATTCTGGACAGGAGCAGGAATCAATCCTGCCAGAGCATTTGCACCGGCTCTCGTTCAAGCCTCATTCCCAAGTTATCATTGGATTTACTGGCTTGGTCCTGCTTTAGGATCTTTCCTTGCTGCAGCATTGTATCTGGGATTAAAAGAAATGAATTATGAACTAGTTGGTGGGGATGCGGATAAAGAAAAACGGGAGGAGGGCTTAAGCATGCAACAAGCAGACCTTATCATCGAAACTCTTCGTGGATTACCTAGAGCGATACAAGGCTCGGGAGTCTTGGGACAATTTGAAGGTACAACAAAAGGTCAACAATCTCCTGGAGATTTGGAGAGAGGATCCGACGTTAGAGTTATGGTGGATGATTTGAACATTCGGAAGAGTCGGTATGGGTCTCCTGATTCTACGGGTTTACCAACCTGAATCGGTTAGCTACGTTCACCACGATTATGGCATTCGTTTTGATAGCAAAAAGACACCATTGATCAGGGATTTCCACACCGAAGAGATGGATCTGGCAGGCGAGTAACAGATGGATTGCGGAAAAGCAGGGACAACATGGGAATGGGTATATATGAGGTACTATGAACAAGCTCCTGGTGGTGATGATTATATTTCGTCGTTCATTCACGATTTTCATTTCATGTGGGCATAAGCGACCAGTCGAATGGACAATAGGCGCTTGTTGAGGGAATTTTATCTGGCGAGTACCGTATCATCTTTCTCAGATCTGCATACACCACAGATCAAATTCAAGTAGATACTTCGAAAACTTTCCGGTATACTACGCTCATTTTAATTATAATGTTTTTGGCCTTTCATTGATTCAACTTTTTTAGTGCTCAGACTTCGCAACCATGACCTTAAATGATCTCAAGCTTGCATGATCTGGAAACCTTTTTTGAACTCATCTGATCTTTGAAACAGTTTCGGAACAGAACATAGATGAATAACCATGCAGCATACTAGCTCCTGTGGATGTGGGAGTCAAGTCGTTATCTGATGTTATACATTAGATCAGACATTTTGAAAACGCCATCGAAGGCACCGATGAGGGCGCTAAATCATAATTCTTCGTTCTAGAAAATTTGTGCTGTTAGTATGGACTTTGTGGGCGCTAGAACCCTCTCGAAAGCTGTGGTCTATCGTCGCTGGGCATCTGAAGGTCATGTTCATCGAAATTGACCATATGACAAGACGTAAAGGCTAATGACGATGTGATGATCACAATCCTTTGCTTGCGGATCTATAACTGATGCATCTCGTTCCTATGTTTCAGGATTGTTTGCACAACTTTTCAACGGAGGTCATTGAATCCATTGTTATAAGAACAAATTGGACCAAATTGCTTCAGTCATAGTATCAAGTGAGCGTTGAACATTTGAGATAAAGGTTTTATCGTTTTTGTATCGATGTTATATTTTGGCAGCATTTCCATTCTCACCTGAGCTGTTAACTGGCAGTTCCAAACCAACAAATTTACCCTCCTCGACCTGTGCAAATAAATCGTCAAACCTATCAAGAGCAACTTGATAACAATCAAAACCATAAATCTTCTTCTGAACATCAGCATCTGCCCATTTGTCTGGAACTGCTCCTCTTTTTTGTTTCAAGGCAGCGAATTGCTGGTCTCTCTCTGCCTTTGCAGCTCCATCTCCCAAATGTAAAGCTCTTCCAGAATGCGCGGCTAGCTCAACGAGGGTTTCGGCTCGTTCTTTTCTGACGCTCTCGTAAACGAGTAAAGATTTGTTGATATCTGATGGGCTGTGTGACGGACATTTAGAAAATACGGCACCTAGTACGGCAGCATCTTCAATTGCTTGAGCGGCACCTTGAGCCAAATGAGGAAGAGTTGGATGGCAAGCGTCTCCAACTAATGCGATGGATCCACGAACCCAAGTAGGAAGAGGACTGTGGACACGAAGTTTCCATTCACATACCTCACCATCAGGGACAAGGTTCAACATACGTTGAATTTTAGGGCAAAAATCTGAGAAAATATCCAACATAGCGCTCTTGTCACCCTTGGTAGTATAAGTAGCAGAAGGAGCGGCGGCAAAATTGGTATCCGGTTGTACTGTCGAGAGGTTATAAATGGACTTACTTGAGACTGGGTAGGCGATGATATGTCTTTTCTCTCCAATCCATCTTGTGACACTATCTCCATTGATAAGTTCCAAAAGTTCGGGATCGTTTTCCATATCCTCACGCTTTAGCATAATTCTATATGCTGCTTGATTTGTGTCCGTAATGTGTGCGTCATGGTTCAACTCAGATAGAATCTTTGATCGAACGATAGATTTAATACCATCAGATGCGAGAATGACATCTGCTTGCACAGTATAAGATTCTCCTTGACGTGGCTTGACTTTGAGGACTGGTTTGGGGCCAAAAGACTCAACAGCTTCGGCTGCTATAGAGAAATGAAATTTGATGCCGCTCTCCTTCTTACAAGCCTCATACATAGAGCCAGCAAGATTGGATCGGTGGCCATCCATGTGTGGGTACTTATAAGTTTCTCGAATATATAAAAGATCCACGTGAGCCAGTTCTTTATCAGAATCGCCCTCTGTTTCTTAATTAGTAACATATTCCTGTAAGGAGATGTGGGTAAGAAATGTGGTAACATGGTTTCGCAATCATCCTGAAAATATGAAAGGGTAAGAAAGGAACGGAACGTACGTCTAATACTGGTTTCTTTCAAGTCAACAGCTTCGGCCTCAATCTCTTTCCAACACCCCAGTCTGTCCAATATTCTGGCCATATTTGGTGGTAATTGAATTCCAGCACCAACGAATCCTAAATTTGACGCTGTTTCGAAAACTTCGATGTTTGTGAAACCCTCTTTAGCCAAAGACAACGCGGTTGACAACCCTCCCATGCCTGAAAATTGTAAGTAACCTTAGATGAACCCGAAAGAAAAGAGGGAAATCATCTTACCAGCCCCAATGATCACGATGTGTGATGCTCTATCCATTGTGGCAGTTTTCGGGAATTATCTAATTCGGAGTATAAGTCGTGTGTGATAATTTGAATAATCTCGTGTTATACGGTGTGTGGAGAGAGATTATGTGATATTGATTGAAACACAAACCTCAGAGTGTATGGTTAACCCTAGCCTTATATATAAAATAGAAACATCCTTTGATTCTTTAAGTATTTTCATATATAGTACCCATCCATCATTCGTCGTACGTACGCACATGGAGTGCCCCACGATCCCCACAACTCGTGACACGAATGAAAAGTGGAAAAAGTCATAACCACCCGGCTTTTTGGTACGGCATGGGGAATAAGGAGGCTGATTGAGGGCAACAGTCCTTGCGTAAGAGACTAGAGAGGGATGGAATTGAGAATCGGCATTAATTCAGATTTGATTGAATTGGCAACGGTATACGAGTATGATTGGTAAAGTACAAGCAAGCTTCTTGGTGTCGGGACCGAATAATATCTAAGTCTATTTATTTATTACTTTACAATAGAACTAAGGTTAATTACATCAACACCGTACTATTATTTATTGTAAGAGTTCCGGCCATTACTCACCACACACCTAGCATTTTCACACCAAAAAGTGGCGTTTTTTCACTTTTCTATACCCCTGTTTAATCCT
>JBBMOJ010000568.1:0-22960 GCA_038090695.1 Sclerotinia spermophila | reverse complement strand
CCCAATAGCTGTATAGCTAATTGGGTTTATATAGGACTCATTCTTCCCGTGACATATAGATATTTATAGGTTATTTATTTATTTGCAAATAATCCATTTATTTATAAATTCATAGATAATCTGTAGATAATTTGCGGATTATCTATAACTATCATATATATTCCACTTTCGCTTAAATTTGAAGCTATTCCTATATTATTTTCAAGCCCAAAAATAATCCAAGTTTAGATTTATATATATTTTTTATAAATTTATATTAATCTTTATATCAATCATAAATTTATACTAAAATTATACTAAAATTATACTAAAATTATATTAGTATTATATATTTATATAATATTTATGTATACAGATTATTCACAAATAATCCGTAGATTATCTGTATAGAGCGGATAATTTTATAGCCTCAACGAATAATCCGTGGAGCGGTTAGGACTTTTGGTGGATAACCTGTGGAGCGGATAATCTGCAGATTACTTACGGGTACAGATAATTTTTGCGCAGTCTAGTGAATTCAAGAACTTGACATATGTAAGTGTTCTTGTAGCCTCGTTTTGGGGTGGTCTCAAAGTAATGAATGGATAACGCTGAAGGCTGGAGCAAATGCGGTATCTTGCGTATCCTTTCACAATCAAGTGCTAAAATGACTGATACCTAGTAAAATATCCAGGCTCCTCACGTCCACAATCAAGTCAACTTTATCAAACGCAAGGTATACCAGAAGAAGATTCTGCCTACCAAGAACTCGAGTACGTTCTTGTCGATTTGGAGCACTTTGTCATTCCTTCTTTCTCCACCAAGAAAATACGCCCAAGTTGTTTATTGCACGTCAATGAAATTTACATATGAGATTCATTCCATATTATCGATTCCATCAAGCTATTTCTATAGTTTCCAATGAGGCTTCACATATTTCGAAATCACTCTCCCGAATCGCTTGCCAAGAATGCATTTCCAAGCACTTTTCCTCCACGAGTGGCAGACAAGATTCAGGGAGAACAAACTTTATGACTCAAAAAACAAGATTATCAACCGCTTTCAAATGAAATATTATTTCACTGCCAATCATCAGCACGTAATGTCAATCACAGTCCACGATAGTTCGTCAAAAGGTCGACCTTCGGGAATTTGATGCCGGATCGGAGATCTTACAGTATCTCCCGAACTCTAAATACAACATTTACACAGTCGAAGGAGACTTTTTTAGTCGCAGTCCAAATATTGGAACGAGCTTGCTGTAATTAAAGGACTTACATGTCAGGTCACATTTGACTTACCTAATATTTCACTTCCTGCTCACAGTTAATCATCGATTTGGTGGTACGAAGTTGGTAACCGGGAGTGTTGCTTCGTGATGTACAGATTAGGGATGGTTCTTCAAGAGACTGGAGCCCGGAAAATCATCAATATCTGGGCAAAGCCCAAAAATGATGAAGGCAGTACGGAAAGGTTCGTTTATGTTAAGATGTGGAGATTAACAGGCGAAGAGCTGCTGCCATATCTGAGGAGCTTCACGATTCTCCTTTTTGTGTATGTAGCTTTGAATGTTCAAGAATGTGTTGGTCACTATTCATAGAGTCGGGAAATTACCGTCAAAAGTACGATGCAAAATTTCTTTTATTCTAAAGCCGTAAGGCTCATAGCAGACACGCGAGCGCCTCTAAACCACTGCTGATTTCCGTGAAAAGAGGTTGGGAGCACAGAACTAGTAGAAATGCTGTGAAGTTTTCAATATGTACAGAGCCACAGAGATCTCCAATCTAACTCCCAGCCATCCAATCAACTCAAGAGATTTTCTGCGTCATCACGATTGCGGCAAGACGCAGACATACGAAAACGTGGGGAAAGCTGCATGCATTATGCAAGTACGAATCCGAACCCCACCTCAAGACAGTTTCAGCAAGTGCGAGTGTACATGTGGCGGAGTGCTGTTCAGTATGTTACCATAAGCTGTTATTCTACCATATCAAAGTTTCACGTCACAGTTCATAGAAGGGCCAAGTTTAGAGAAGGTATTCCATTAAGTAGATAAGGCAATTTATGCCAGAGGGATGAGGTCTACTGGAAATGACTAGGATGATGTCACCATCTCTCTATCTAAAGTGCTTGGGTCTTGCTGCTGCTGCCAAATTCCACCAATACATAAAAAATGAATACAAAATAACCATGTGCCAAAAATCCTCCCATACCAAGCCTATGTCGAGCTGAAAGTGATTTTTGAAAGAAGCATGTCGATGGAACAGTTGATGGTTCCAGGTGCAGTTGAGTTGTAATTTTTTTGCCGTGTTGATTGTTGCGTGGGTTGATGATTTGATTTATGTTTTTGATTGATGTTACGATTGACGTTCTGATTGACGTTCTGACTGTTGCACCGAATCGAGCATTCGTTGAGAGTCGTAGTTCGAGCTCTTCAATTATCGAATGAGGGTACCGACATGCTAAGGAGGTCCTCCGAGCAAATTCCAATCCACCTATCAAGCCCATTTACCAATATCGCCAGATCCGTTCACCCAAGCAGCAAATCCACCCCAGCAAGCAGCAAACCCACCCGAGTAAGCAACGCCACCATCTTCGTAGCAAACCCTTTCGGAACGCAGACTACCAGAACCAGCGTAGCATGAGCGCGTTTCACCAACCATCCTGCACAGCGAGTCAATACTAAATCGTCAGTGAAAGTAATCAAAACAATGGCACAAGTCCTCTCTAACGGATCAGAACAAAAAGGCGGTGCAATACCAACAAGATCCGAAGACCTCGAAGGTACTGTCCTACCCAAATGCCCAGTCACCGCTGACTTAGTAAAATGAAAGGCCGCACGTCCCGCCCACGACCCCGGCCCAGCGCAGCAAACTCCGTAGAGAAAGCCGCCTGAACCCAAGATATCACTGGACAGTAAGATAAACCAATCAGGAACCTGCTTCAGACCGAAGTCCTCCACAAATCCCCTTAATACTTCGCCACTGGGTTTTCTCACTACTGCCTCAGCATCAACTGACAGCTGTCGAGGAGTCTCTAGAGGCCTCTTCAAGGACCCCGAAGGGACCGATCAGAAGACCTCACGCTACTCCAGTCGAGAAACCCTCAGAGAAGTTCGGTGAACCACTCGAAAGTGGCTCGTTGAACGACTCGTTGGATTCTCAGTCGGTGTAGCAAGAAGAACAATCAGAAATCGCAGCGAAGCCCGGTGAATCACCCGAAGGCGACTCGGTGGGCAACTCTGGAAATCAACATGAACTTCACCTGAGAAACCTCAGTCCCAGAACAGAGAAATCTCATCAAGGAACCCGAAGGAACCCGTCAGAGACTTCTACCGCACCAGTCGAGATCTCGATGAGAAGTCCGGTGAGTCACCCGAAGGCAACTCTTTGAACAACTCGGTGAGAAACTCAGTCGGATTGGTAAGAGGAACCATTAGAACCCACAGGAAAGTCCATAGAGCCACCCGAAGGCGACCCCTCGAACAATCCGTTGAGCTCACAGGAAACCTCACCTGAACTTTCGTCAAACAGAAGACCGAACAACAGGTTAAAACGCAAGTTCACCATCCCCGCCTCAGCATCACCAAAGTGACCGAACAACGGATCATAGGATCTCTCCCGAGCCTAGGACCAGCATCTCCTCCCGTCGGCCGTCAATCTCAAGAGGAACCTATCAGAGCCCCCCGAAGGAGTCTCAACAAGGCCTTCAAGCGAGATCGACGACTTCTGAGATTCGAAAACCAATCTTCGACCATGGAAGTTACCCGCAAGAATCTTCCACCAAACAAAGCGTCCCTACAAGCAGTCCCATCCATTGGGCATCGCTGCGGCAGTTCAGCCCGCAAGGCAGGTCGGAACGAAACAAGACGAAGAAACGGCTACTCCGGTACGACACAGGTCGTTCACCATCATTGCAGTAACAAATCCCGCGTCTGGAAAACTTATGAATTGAAACTTAACCTCTAGGGCGTTTCCACACCTAGACAGTAGCACAATTTAAGAATCCCTTCAACGAAAAATGCCATAAGAACCACGTCACCAAAGCTCGTTGCTTCTTAACAGGACGGACATTGCCTCAGCGCCGACACGACTCCGCACATCGATTGGCCGACCAACAAGAACAGACTAGTCTGCTGCCCTAATTTCGCCTCAGTGCCCGGTGGTTGAACGACGAAATCCCTGAGTGGACCGAGAAGAGAAGCCTCAGCACGCCCATTTGTATACCCCCAGGGGCAGGTAGACGCCGAACAACTTCTCCGCAGCTACACCCACAGTAGGACCCGCTAAGGTAAAACTGGAAATGGTGGATAGAAAGGTAACTACCAATTAGCCTCTCAAAGCCCCCGCGCAGAACAATGACACAAGACTTTCACCCACGCCATGCTTTCTACCTTCACTGGAAATGCCAGGTGGAAGTGACTGAACTTTAAAGATAAGATTCTCCCTAAACCGGGAAGAGTTGCTGAGTCCGCGCTTTGGACTCATGACATGCGTCCTCACTAGGAAAAGACTTACGCAGCGCAACGGAGTGGGTATACCTGAGGGTGTGCCTTCGGAATTCTCCTCATACAGACAATACACTATACCCACAACACTCCGTTACTCCGAGAAACAAAGTAGGTAGAAATATCTGCAACCAGTATCCAGGTATACAGTATTTGACTAAATAATAAGCGCCCTCGAAAGACATGACAACTATCAGGAACTAAATCT
Organism: Sclerotinia spermophila; assembly: GCA_038090695.1. Lineage (NCBI taxonomy): Eukaryota > Fungi > Ascomycota > Leotiomycetes > Helotiales > Sclerotiniaceae > Sclerotinia > Sclerotinia spermophila. The sequence continues at coordinate 18,266 of JBBMOJ010000568.1, read as the reverse complement.
AACCCCATGAGATGTCTCCACACTCAGGCAGTGACAAGTCCAGGAAGGTTGTTGGATATGCATTATCTTCTTCATTGGGCAACACCTTACTATTCACCTTTCTGCACCTTGCTCTGGGTAGCTTTCCATATCGCTCAGCAGTGCCATCAACAACTCTTGCAGGCAGTTTTGATGAGCTTCGCGTTATATCTTGCCCCGTGACAAGATATATTGCTAGACTCCTGCCTGCACCAACTGAATATTTAGTGGAGATCAATAACGTGTTTCATCGTCCGGAAGGAATCCAAGCGCCAAAGGCCTAGTACCCGGCAAGCCGCACAGCCAGGGATTGCTCTCCCAACCATGTGAGGGCGCCTCATAGAACATGAGTCCAGCTAGAAACTTGGAAACTTCACTAGTTTTCCTGCAAGCCGCACCGTCAGAGACGATACGGTCCTCATGAGAGATGCAAGAGCATCTAAAATCATGAGTCAGGCTAGGATCTTGTTGATCGGCGACATTGTCACACGATCCAAGATCTTCCTTTCTCCACACGTTATATCCTTCCACTATCAGCCCGTACAAATGATCAAAGTTCTATAAGGTATTGTCGAGCATCGCTGCATACGATAAAACGGGATTTATCGCACACTTAGCAAGCCAACGCCAGTAGTTCTAAGATCAAATGCGATAGACGTGGATCGCGCTATTGTATTCGGATGGAGCTATGTGAATTGGAGTGTGAAACTGGATGATTATTGAAGCCCATAGAAAGTTAGAATGTGAGAGTAGAGTTGAAGATCTGTTTCCCTTGCGCCTGTGATATTTTGAGGAGCTCCAAAAATGGTACTGCGCTTGCAAATATCAATAGGTCACAAGTAACAACCAAGGTACGGTATTCCCCCAAAGCCCACAAGATCAAGCCCGCAACACCCGATGTTTCTTTAGGATTAGAGATCAAGAAATTAAGTGCCGAAGAACGAAAAATCAAAGCCGACACCCACAAGCCAAACCCCACTAAAGCCAACGCCCACAATGATCTCTAATTCACAGAAACAAAGTGCTCATGTTGCGAGCAGATCCGAACCATCGGTTCATAAAGCCAACGACCACACAGATCTTCAACTCTTCACAAACTTACGATCAAGAAACAACAAAGACACAAACAGAATCACAAGCCGCATCACGTCGCTGGCCGTCACTTGGCTCAACCATCACCATCGAGCGTCAACGTACAATTACGCAAGTCAGTGAAATGAATACCGATATGGCTTTCCAGGAAAGAATCCCATCCAACGCATATTTTCTTGCATTTCTCACTACAGGTAAAGCTTATGCTGTGAGACACAGCTTTCTGTAATGACGAGATTCGGAGCTTGTGGCTGTACGGTTTACTTGTACCAAACACCGCTGTGAGACAGTTGTACTGGAAGCGTCCATTGAGCCAAAGCCCTTTGAAACACTGTACGGTTTACTTGCATCACAACGAGTTTAAGAACAGTTGTACTGGAAGCGTTCGTAGAGTTGCAGCCCTTTAAAATACTGTACGGTTTACTTGTACCACGATAAATCGTGGAACAGTTGTACTGGAAGTATTCATAGAACAGAAGTCTTCGAAACACACAAGCTCTTGTGCTCAACTGAAATAACGTTTTAGTGAACTCAGCAAGCTGGTTTGCTATACGATAGTTTCCCCACTGTAGATGACGCTTTGGACGGCTTGGGGTAACAGCATGGTTTTCTTTGTGTTGTGGAATGGGGAACGGGGGGAGGAACACTTGGCAACGTACCATTGAAATGCGGGGAGCAACTGTACGCTGCTCCCAAGATAGGCGGATCTAAAAAGTTCAACAAGCCCATACATACTGTAAAACCAGCCACCGAATAGTTGGCAAGTAATGAGCTTCCGCCGCCGATAGAACCTACTCGCGTCCCAAACGCCAAGCTCTCTTGCACCACTGAAATGAATGACTAACACCTCAGAAATAGCAATCTTCACTGTTCATTCAGATCGGCTACTCAGCCGCTCTAGCTACAAGTCCTAGTAGACATTGTCCCGAAAGGGAATGCTACTCAGATGGTGCGTGCTACTCAGCACACTACCAATCCACACACACAGTAAACAAGAGCACAAATAAACTAAAGAAAAAAAAGAAAGAAAAGAAAAAGGTTGATGGTGGGGGTTGTTGAAAAAGATTGTCGAAGGTTGTTGAGAAAGGTTGTTGAAGGGTTTTGAAGATCATGGGAGAGCTTTTGCTTCGAGGGCTGTGAATTTCATTGAAACATGGAGAAGCCATCATGGTCGGCTTGAATCGTTGATTTTGCATTGATGGCAATGATTCATGGAAATTGATTGAGGTTTAATTGAGCCCTCGAAGCAAGCGTGAGATGGGGAGCGATTGTGAAATCGAAGAAGTGTCCCAATGGGAGTCTGTTCAACCTTGGAGTGAAGATAAAAGGAAGATGCAATGATGGAAGCATTGGTGATTTGAACCAAATGCAACGTTGCCAAGTGCATTAGACAATCCCGAGATATTAGAAGGTATTGGAGGTATGTATTAATAGAGACGTTCGAAAACAACGAGCGCGCCCTTGCAGGATAGTGCGAAACTGTATGGAGACTCGCAGTTTGGAGTCCGCAGCAAGGTATGAGGTACGCGTGTTCAAACAAACACGTGAATGAGCTGAATGATTGATTGTTGTTTGTGCTGTCATGGTTCGAAAACGTCGTAATCGAGGTACACAGAAGAACGAAACTGCGACATGGAAGTCAGTGGCTGAAACGATAACGGAGCAGTAATACTCACAGTATTAATGTAAACATGCAAGAAAAGTAAAATAAGAACGATGAAAGACCTGATAGTAAGCTGGTACAAATTTGTCTTGGTGGCGAAGTGAAGTATTTGCCAAATAATGCGTCGCTTGTGCCATGAAAGACAGTATTGGTTTATTGTTTTGTTGAGGACGGCAAGACGAAAGAGTCATGCTTGCGTGATTGGAGGAAAGGCGTCGAAGAGAATGGAAGAAATGATTGTTTTCTAACAGAAGAAGGCTATTAAGGTAAATCGAAGGCTTCACTTTTCTCGAAGGGCGCGCTTTGGAGGAAGAAGACTGCACAGAAAATGTCAGTAATGGCACGAAAACAAAATGCATTAATATCGGAGAAACGTACCATAAGATTTCTGTGAGCACGTTTGAGTCTGATATCTGATGAGATAAAAGACTTGTGTGTATACTGACAAAAATACCGATCTGCTGGTGTGGCAGATTGGAGTATTTTTAAGGAGCGTCAACTGCGAAAAGAATGTCAGAAATTATACAGAAATGCAGTGCGTGTGTAGCAAGACTTACGTAGCAGTGTGAGATATATTCTGGTGATGAGGCTCTCGATGGAGGAGCGTTCTTTTTGGAAGACTGTTGATGGACAGGAAAGAGATATTGAAGGTTCATAGAAGTTGAACGCAGCTGCGACGAGCCGCTGGAAGCGGCTCGTCGCGTTGTTGTTGATCCAAATAAGACGACCAGAACGAAGGAAGTTATTGAGGAAGGTATTGAAAAAAAGTATAAGTTGCTTTGATTTAAGACTTGGTGAGATTTTGGTGGTTGAGGTGGTTTGAGTTTTGAAAGGGAAAGACGAGGAGATGGTTGCTATGAGGACTGGCGACACTAGTACATGCTTCGCAATATAATTTCCAAGTTTTCGCGCTAAGCATGATCAAGAGATTGCACCTGCTGCGAAAGTGAATTGTTCCCCGCCTTGATCTAATTTAACTAGAGCATGTGATTTTTTGATTGGCTATATTGACGTCAAGGCTTAGGGCATCATGAGTATGGCGGCATTCACCATGAAATTCTTAAAAGTGAAGATGCGGAGGTATCAAGATATCAATGGATGGTCATAATACGTAAGTAAAAACATTTTTTCCACGAAGACGTACAATATTGGAGCAAATAATCACAGTGGGCATGGAAAGAAGACTGGAAGAAGGCCAAGTAATGTATCTTCAAACACGGTCATAGAAATAGAATATTTGAAACGCCTCTTACATCAACCTTCTATGTACATGAAATTACTTGAAAACAGTGAATTTCCTTATCTCACCATCTAAAGAGTTCTGCTTCTGGCTCTCTCACTTTCTGGCCTCTGATCTATTCCCTTCACCCGCCCATCTCTCTTGCCTCTTATCATTTCACGTGATATTTGCTTGATGAAACGAAGAACAGCATAGTATTATCATAGATTATTATTCATCCACGAGAAGCATAAGCAAAAGACCGGTAGTCAATTATGAAATAATAAGTCTTTATCAATACAGAAGCTCGAGATTTGTTTTTGTTCATTAATCGTTTTATTTTGACCAAGGATTTGACCGGTTTACCAGGATACCGTAATATACCAAAAGAACAGGCAATTCCTCGACTTGGAGATGTAGATAGAGAGATTGGGTTCAAGCAGATAAATATGGTCTTGTCTACTTGGATAAAGAGCTAGTCCAGCAGAACCTCTTACCACCCCAAGGAAGCACAAGGTCCGGAGATCAAGATACACTATAAGTTTTCAAGGATTGAACAGGATAAATGACGGAATTGAATCGAGACTTCAAGCAATTTTTCAGAAAAACTAAGGATTTATGAAGTTTTGTGCTAGCCCATCATTGACAGAAATCGTATACATCATTGCGAGGATAGTTGAGTTATATGCTACAATTCCTGTTATGGTCTTCAAGCTTTTTCTACAAGTAATAAGAAACGGTCTCGCTAGAGCACCGAGAGTGCATTCACAGCCTGCTATGCTTCGAGTGATTGCATCTTCATGGTTGAGAGACAGGTACTTGACACTAGTCATCACATTAATAACGCTTGAGAGAGCCAATGTTTTTCTTTAAGTGCCAGTACAGTTTACACGAGGAGCTTTGGGTATATGTATGTCCTATACTTGAAATGCAAAATCGTTCTCGGCAAGGGTAACTTGTGAAATCCGGGACCTTTCCTTGGGAACAAACACTAATCTGCAACCAAGAATCGACACAACTATAAGAACAGTTTCTGATAGCTCTATGTAAGAGACTACTGTCTACCAGACCTTGCTTGGACATATCTCCTCCTACACATACAATCCTGCCGTCTTAAGTGTCATGAATGGATCACGTCAAATAGCTCTCATCGATCAGAAATAGTACATTTGATCAAAATTTTCAAGGGGAAGTTGAATTCATCTATCAATCCGAAATAGATACGAAATATTTTGATCAAAAGTTTGTGTATGTACACGTTTATTGGCGCCTTTTCATGAATATTCGTTGATATTGTGTAACAGATGAGGTTGGAATTTGGATGACAAAGCATCGTTCGGACAGTGGGGCACTACAGCCCCTGCAGCGACAGACAGGACAGACGACCGCATCTCATACCTTGATCGCGATATATATGATTTGCGCTTGACGGTTTGAATGCAGGGTTACGGCTTCGTTCCAAGAACCAGTCAAAAGGAACATTCATTATCGTACTTGACGCTGACGCGAGTGTGTGTGGTGTTTTCATTGACTTACCTGTCTCTCGCCTCAGGAGTCAGCTGGAACACGCTCACTACATATCTTTGAAATTCCTCAACAGTGTGAAATTGGCTTGAATACTATAACCTACTCATTACTCTTCATTCCAGTGTCTCGAGAAATTTTGGGTGCTGTCCGGCAATCGCACAAAGTAACGTGCGTGCCAAGCTTCTGGATATCCGGGGATTCTGGCGTACCTGGGGTATCTCGTCATTCTATCATTGCAATCATAAGTTTATCGTTATATGCCGTTATTATTGCATGCAAATCTGTCCTTTACTTTTGACCTCTTCCTGATCAGCTTTTGTTCCTTCATTCTAGCGCTGGTTTATCACCAATCATATCCTGATATTGTGATACTGCAATTTGGGGTTAATTTGACTCCTGTGCCCTAAGCCAAGAATCGCGTGTATCTCCTGCTTCAAAAGATATGCCGGAGCTTTGTGGAATTAGAGAGCTTGGAATCATTATGGTTTCGAGTATTTGTTTAACTGTCCGTTTTCCTAAAGTTAAGTAGTTGAAAATCTTACACCCCGTTTCAAGACTTTGAGCACATGACAATGATACACGGCAAAAAGGTTGAATTTAGAGACGTAACAAGACTCATAGAGGTCTTTTTCTTATCGTGATGTCACTTGGAGTATAGTTGAACTTGCCCTTCTACGAGATCATCATGATCCTATCGATGGGAAACTCCATGTGACTGGTCATAACCTGTGGATCACGAGGCTGATGAACTAAAGCGATTTATTTCAACGGTGTTCAAACTAGATTGAAAGCAGATAAACCCAATAGCATAGTAGCCAATCCCACATAGAATAATATTCCCAAATGGGTAAAAGTCTGAAAACACCTCAAATCGCCGAATCAGAGATGGAGTTAGCAGCCTCACTAAGTCTAGCTCATTATCTATTATTTAGCTCACTCAAAAGTCTTAACTATTTAGTAATCCTTGGGACCTGGAACTTCTATCTTCAGAAAACTTCTTCTTCTTTGGAAACACTGCACAAGTTCAAAATTTCGAAAAGAATCATCGACACGCATCTCAATATCTCTATTAAAGTCAGCTTTTGAGCAATCCATCAATAATTGCTCTCTCTACAAATACATAATCAAAGAAATAATACCATCAATCCGACAGTAAATCTACAGAAATATATCCCAATATTCAACAAACTTCGATTAAACAACTACAACATCACCACACCCAACACAACTACTCATCACACCAGCAAGATGCCGGGATACCTCACCTACCCCATCATCTTCATCACCCTTCTCATCATCATGCTCCCCATGACCATCTCTCAAATCTGGAAAGCCACGCGAGCCATGCGATCGCCCGACATCAGCGCTTACAATCTCGAAGCCAATTATCCACCACGGTGTACATGTCTCCCCCTTTTCTCCACCTTTCGACGCGCTAATTCTTCAGAACTAGCCGCTGGATGCGAACCATAGATTCGAACTTATTATGGCTGTCCTATACACGGGTCAATTGTCAAATGGGGAGCAACTCCCACAAGACCTGCGAGAGCTGTGATTGCGCGAGAACGGATCCAGTAGCGAGATGAGGTTGTGATGTATTTTAGCTCTATATTTACAATTTGACGGGGTATAAGTTTGGAGTTATGGGAGGTGTTCACGGATATTAAGGGAGAATTGGTAATACCTTTACTCGGATAATGTAGAAGGGTTCAAGGGGATATTGGATTTTGCTAGATTGAGTTGAAAATCTATGTGAGAAGGTTAATTGGCGATACCTATATTCATAATGCATGTCACTATCCACAATCCCCCAAAAAGAGATTTTACTTCATGAGTGTGCTTGAAGCTAGGATGTCATGGGAAATAAACGTGGGGAAACTCTATCGAGAAAACACATTACATAACTACGTAGCGCAAGTAAAGAGGAACCATATATCATGCCAGATAATTCCTCCACTTGTTATTCCCAGTTTCCCGTGCAGTGTTTAATGTTTGGTATTCTTGAACCCAAACTCTGGTTAACGAAGGTTCTTCTCCGGTATCTTGTTCTTAGGCAGGAGCCCTGTGAGACCGCCTCGAGATCGCTTCAAATAATCAAGCTCTTCTTGATATCACTTTAATACTTTTCCTTCTTTAAAGGAAGAATTATCAATCTTTTTTTCTCTTTATGAAAATCCAGTTTAGGGCACCATATCCATCCATCCTCCCCTCACCCTTCTGACCTTCACTCCACTAATTTCCCATTTCTTTCCCACACATCACTCACTCCTCGCCACCCACACCCCTCCCCTAGAATACTCCATTCATTAATAACATGCACATCGATATCAAACTCAAAACACAAAACCCACGCCCAAATCTCAAACTCTATCCCTTATCATCCCATAGTATCATCACTCCTTCGAGTATCCAAACCCATGAAACTCTATCCCCCACCCCACCACCCCCCCCTCTCCCAATCCAACCAATAAAAGCCTTCAATGCAAGCTATGTTGCACATCTAATTCTCCGAATTACCCGACCCATCCTGACAAACTCAAGCGAACCACCAAAAACTACAGCCCTAAAAATGTAGACCTCGATCATACTATTCATGATCTTCTTCACTAGCTGCAAATACCCGAGTAAGTACATCACCACTTCACACATCCAACCATTCACAGTCCACGGAAACATCTTGTTGCACATCTGCTTGCGCAATGTACAGGCTTCATCCCAGCAAACTTCATAATAAGTTGCTATTAGTAGGATACTTCTCTATTTAGTATGCTCGATTCATGTTTTAGATTGGACTAGATTTTCTCTTGACTCTACTGTAGTAAACTTTAGGATAAAGTTCGAATAGTTGATTATTAGTTGTACTCGCTGCTTTGAAATCGTTACTGATATAATGGGGAGGAAAATATAAGTTTCTTTTTGTTTCAGGGAGTTTGTTGTATTGTTGATATATCTTCTTAACTACGTAATAAGTTCCATGACTTTTCAATTTATAATCCCATTCTTTCCCATATCCTTCAAAACAACAACGTATTTATAAGCTCCTCATGTATATATCCATTCCATACTATACTACCTCCTCCACCTTACCCTTGTGCTCATTCTCTTCTAATTTTCCTGGGCATTTATAATCAATAAATCGTATCTTTCTCCTAACCCTAACAATAACCCCCAATTCCCAATTCCCAATTCCCAATCCAAACTTCGACTTTCAACTTTCAACTCTCAATTCTCAATTTCAAATCCTTAATCTCTATTTTGTAACCCCAATCGTATATTCTACTCTTTCCAATCCCAAATTACACCCCCATCTTCAATTCCACCAGTAGAATTCATTACAGCATCAGATTTCCCCAAATATCACTATTACCATCACACCACACTCCAATCCCCCCATTTACCCTCCCTTCTAGAAAAAACATAATCCATTCTCACCCTCAGATCCCGAACTAAGTCTTTCTCTTTTCCTTTCTTTTCCCCTTCTCACTACTCATTCCAACCCATCAAAAAATCTAAACCCTTGAAAATCCCTATTCACATCCTCTGACCTTATCAGCACCCATCACACCCTATCACACCCTATCAAACATCAAACATCAAACCCTTTCTACACTAGATATTCGACTTCTTTTTCATCCCCCAGATACATACACCCTTTTCATCTTGACCCTTCGCCTACCCCTACCCCCTTACTACCTTCTCCCCTCCCATCTTCCACGTTTCTATGCCGCATATACTATAATGTGCTATACTATACAGCATATCCATCTACTCCCCCTTCTCCCCACTCCCTTACAAATCTCATTAGCGTACTCATACTTCCCTTCCCTTCTCTATAGTAGTACAACCAACAAAGAACTCCTCCAACCCGAAGAAAAACAGATCAAGAGAAACCAAAACTCTTCTCATGATTCAGCAGGAGTGTACGATATATGATATATAAAAAGTGAAACAAAAGAAGAAAAGATCAAAAAGAACAGTGAAATCCATCGAAATTTCAATTTTCTTGTTATTGCTTCTGGTATTTGAAGTTATGAAGATTAATATACCATATCCTAGCTTTGTGTGGTCTTCGTATTTTTACATCATTCTTTTTCCCAATTTTGCATTCTAATATCACTCCTCTCCCATCTCCTTCTCGTTTCTTTCCTCGAACATCTTCCCTTCCTCTTCACAAACAAAACCCGATTCCACTTATCCCACTCATGATCATCCCATCCATCTCCACTTACACACCCTAAATTCCTCACCTAACCCCCAACTACCATTAAACACTCATCTTGACTCAATTCCCTAGATTCTCCAATGCCATTTATATCAATCACCCCATTCTCTTTCCATCTCCTCTCTCGATTTTCCCTCTCCTTCCCGCTTACAAGCGAAAACCCGTCCCAACTAGTCTTCAAACTCCTTGCTTTTACCTCTTGCCTGTGTTTCCATGTTTCCATGTTTGTTGTATGATATATACCGCCGCTCGACCATCACCTAGTTTATTCTCTGTATTGCATATTTTATATTCCGCTATTCCATTATGATTTTTCCATACTCATTTCACCTTTCCTACCCTACCCTACCCTACCCTACCCTACCCTACCCTACCCTAAAATACCCTACCCAATCCATTCAAATCTTCAATACAAAATCTAACATCAGAATTCAAACTCTCCCCCTGAACATCCCCACATATCGAACTTTCATTCCTCCCTTTCCATCACCCTCCTCTCAGAACATATTTATATCTAATCATATTCATCGCCCACGAATCACCATTTACAGTCAGTCCACTATGTATCTATCTAATCACCCATCTACCATGGCCATCCACTACATATCATCCAATATCCATACGTACATCTGTCATCAAAATCCCCATCCTCTCCCCATCCCAATCCCAATCCCAATTCCCTATTCAAAAAATTATAATATACACTTACCAAACTATTCACCTACCCACTCATCCATCCATGTATCTACCTACCCATTCATTTTACCTACCTACCACCTTTTTCTCTACTTATCCACTGATATATATACCTTCCTATCCATCTATCTACCTATCTACCTACCCACCTACCCACTCACTTACCCATCTACCTCCTCATTATCCATTTATCCACTTATATACCCCAACACCTCCCGTCCCCTCCCCCCCTCTCACCCACCGTCCCCCTTCCACAAAATCCACCAGACCCACCAAACCCACCTTCCCCCTCCATCCATCCACCAACTAGAATCCCTCCCCACTCACCACTCACTCATCACATAACACATATCAAGAACAATACACAGAATAACATACATATTCACAAATACAAATACAAAAACAAAACAATATCAGATTCTATACTTCCACCATCTATCTCATTATTTGTATATCTATCTCACTATTTCCATTTCCATTATACACTCACTGTGCTTACGAACTCGGGATGGGTGGAACTTATATGTTAGGTTTTGTAGTTAAGTTTTGTATTTATATTTATGTTTATATTTATTTTATAACAACGAGTAATATATATAATTACATACATAATACTTGGGACAGAAATAGTTCACTTCACTTCACTTCATATCATATCACATCACATTACATCACTTCACAACATAACATCCATCACAATATAACACCAAAGCGAGTTCATCATATGGGATTCATCACCATTCTATTCTTATCTCCGCCCTATCTTTTCCACACGCTACTCGCGTATGTGGTCCCTCCGCTCTGCTCTTTTCCCAAATCCTTGTATCCTCCCCGCTTCACCAAAGTTCTACCACACACTATACACTCCATGTAAAATTCCCTTTGGTCTCCTCTGGCTCCCAATTTTCGCCCCCCAAGCTCTTCCCATACACATTCATTCAACCCTTCTACTAATGTTCCACCTTTCCACTAATAAACAATAATACTACATCCTCAAGCCCCTCCTATTAACATAAAAGAGCCATCTGCATAAAGCAACGCAGTCTCGGGTATTTTGCTTGTAAAGTCAAAAAATCGCGTCGAAGAAATGAATCAAGAAAGCAAAAGCAAAGACAAACAGCAACAATCAAGCTTAAGCAAAAAAAACAAGAACCTCCTGCGGTTGTTCAATTCATTCTCATCAATTCCTCCCATCCTTCCTATCTTCAAATGCTTCAAACACGTATCATATCCCAACATCCCAACATCTCAAAAATCCACACCAAAAAACCTTCACATCAACATTATATCTATTTTCCTTCAGTACTAACAGCAGCTTTCTTTCCCCAACCCCAGAATCCGCCACCGCTAGCTGGTGCTGGTGCTGGTGTGGCTGGTACACTAGCTGGCGCATTTGGTGTTTCAATGTTAGGCACCGTACTTTTCGCAGGCATAGCTGTCATCGACCTATCAAGACTAGGTTTTGACACATGTCCAAATGCAGCGACTGGCATTTCGCCATTTTGCAATCCAGCCAAAACTTTCTTCAAACTCTCCAATTTAAGTTTGGCTTCTTCTGCTTCTTGTTTAGCAATCGCCTCAGCGGTTTTTGCTTGTACAAGTTCAAGGACCAATGAATCGGAATCTACGTCTTCCTTGGAAGAATTCTGCCGTTCAGACGATATAGAGGCGCGAGGATTTTCATTCTCTTTGAAATTCGGCGGAGATATCAGGCTTGAACTTCGTTTATTGTAAGTTGTGGCCACTGAACGGTTGGAATTTGAGCGAACAAGTTTTAATTCCCGAAGTCCTCCTGTAGTCGCACTTTTGGCGCCCCACTCAATATCATTATCTCTAGTACCATCCGGTGTTGACTGGGAACTCTTCCTCGAATTTCGCAAATCATATACTTGTTTCTCTAATCGTTGTCTATCTTGATGTGACATTCGAACATGAGCTTGAGTTTCCCTGATCTGATCTCGTAAATTACTAATTTCTTGATCTTGTTCAGCAATACGCCTGCTCAATTCCTGGGACCTCGATGTCTCGATAAGGAGCTGTTCTTTTGACCGATCGAGTTCGTCCCGCAGTTGAGATCTTGTCAACATCATAGAAGATCTCCGATTCTCGACGGGAGTTTGAAAACGATCTTCCACAATAACGAGTAGATTGGCAATATCTTCAGCACTGATCGGGAGATCTGGGACTTCCTTGATGTCCGACTCGTCAACATTATCGGATGCTATCGACTCTTCGTCCTCGTCCTTGAGAACTCCATGTAAGTTAACTCCCTCTGTAGTCACGCCCATTTCCTTCACCGTTTCAACACTGACGTCACTTTCAGAGCTCTCCACTGCTCCCTCCCCGGTCTTCCTCCTCAATGCATCAATTAATGGCTGCACAGCAGTCCTATCTTCTTCGCGCTCCTCCCTCTCTCTTTGTAATTGTGTAGCAAGTATAGCATGATCTCGTTGCATCTCACTTAAAGCCATCAAAAGATCTTCAATTTGACTATGCAAATTTTTATCCTTGTTGGCTGGGGTTTTTGCTGCACTCACACTAGCAAACGATTGAGCCCGAATGGAGGAACAATCAGCATTTGCTGAATCACGAGATATGCTGGTTGCATCCGTTGAAGTGCTAAGCATACTTTCCGATCCACTACCTTCCATCGAATTTAATGTAGAGGCTAGACTCTGCTTGGAAGGAGATCTTCTCAAGAAACTAACGGGACGTGATGGGGCGCTAAGCCCTGGACTAGGGGTAAGATTCGCCGATTTTGTAGACGAATTCGAGCCAGCCCATAATCTTCCAAGAAATCGTGAGGCTGCTGAACCCACATCAGATGGAATGGCCGTATCAACAATTTGAGACTCCCGGTACCCCGCTTCTAGATTCTGAAGGCTTTCGTGTGTCACAACCCCTGTTAGACTAACAAAATCATTGACGAATTCATCGGCATTGTAATGATAAACATCCCACAAACCCCGGGAGAGAAGTAATTGCATTACATCCTCAAATTCTGTACAAGACAAAATCTTGGTTTCATTCTTTCTCATCAAGGACAGGGCAACTCGCATGATCGTCTCTGAAGCACCTTCGGCGAATATAACGTCGTAGATTCGGAAAAGCATGGGTAAAGGACAAGTCGTAGCAAAAAATGATAGGAACCACTGGGAAACGTATGCAGGCTCGACTTGTAATATATCTAGATGCGTCGAGAGAGCCGGTAGATGCAATTTTAGCAGTTCTCGAAATTGATGTATTCGAACATGGAGACCGGAGAGATCAGGCAGGAAGCAATTTCGTAAGTCGTAATGTTCCATGAGACTACAGATTATTAGTAAATGTCATGATGGGCCGCATAACTGGTATCATACCGTACGAGCACACAGAATGCTTGCTTATCCCCCATGTGCATCAATAGAGGTCCAACCAGAAATCCCAAGCCCTGACAATACCCAATTTTATGGTCGTACAGACTGAAGCATTTTAGAACTCTTCCCAGCATGCGCTGTCCATCTCCTTCTGGATCACGAAACATTTCTACACCAGGAAAGCTTCGTCCCAAATCCTTGCCAATAATTCCTTCATATGGACTTGACTCGCCACAAAGTCTATCAAATTGCTCCTCCAATAGTCTATCGCGCGCTGCCGACATACTCTGCCATACAACACCTCGCAATGGCGGTGGTATTCCACTTCTAATCTTCTTGGACAGTAATGTAGGTAGATATTGAGCAGTTCTTGGGTAGTCTTGTACAAGTGCGGCGTAAAATTCGAGATCGGTCATGGGGGGTGGAGGAGTAACGGAATATCGAAGGGCTGAAGGCGTAGGGCCATTGACTAGTTTCTTAAGATGTTGTATGGATGGTGGTCTGGATTGAGCTCGAGCTCGTTGTTTCTCGACCTTCTGAACTTTCGCAATACCAGACTTCGGATTCGAGGCGATCGCATTGTTTTCTTGCTCGAGTCTAGCTAGAAGTAAGGCAGTGGACTGCAACATGTCAGTACAGGGAAATTGTACGCGTCTTTTCGTAACCTTACATCGTCGGAATCCTGATTCCTCGGCTGTTGTTCCTCTGTCTTCTCCAATTCCTCCCAATTGACCTCCTCTATTGATGTATCAGAGCTATCACTTCCCCGCCTCGAGCCATTATGCTCCGATTCGGTTGATTCCGAACCTGTAGGTGTGGGCACTTCATTGCCATTTGGGTCTACCATTGTAATTTTCGGCGAGCCTTCCAGAGTGCCAGCTTCCATTCCAGTTTCTGTCCCGGTTACATCCAGTATCGTCTGCCTTTTGTCGGTAGGAGTACTTATCTCCTCGCTGGTCTCCATTCCCTCATTTGTAACAATCTTATCGGAATGTCTCTTTGTATCGAGTGTCAAAATTGGCGGTTCGGAGAGTCGCACTGTAACCATAGAATCATGCTGCATCGCTTGCCCCTCTAGTTGAACTTCATCATCAACCTCAACTCGATGAAGGGCGGATTCCATTCTGGCCTCGAAGTCAAAGAAGGAAGGTCGTCGCGTTGCAATAAGATGAACAGGTCGGAATGTCAATAAAGGCACCCCAACCTCTCTTCACAAATTGATTCACTCCACGGTATGTAATTCCACAATTAAAAAAAATTAAAAAATCAACCTTCACTCTTTTTTACCCTTAGTGTTCTTCTCACAGACAAACAAATTTGGATGACCCGAGGTGAATAGTTCCCAAAGCAGAAACCCCTTTGAGTGTAACCCGAGAGATAATTTATTACTGGTTGGTTGCACAATTCGATGAGTCCAGTCCAGTCCAGTCGATGAATGTTCACAAGCACGACAAGCAAGCTGTCACACTTTGTCGGATAACAAAAGCGAGGAGGAGAAATGGAGGCGCGCACGGAGATCGGATGTTTGATGTTTCAAGGAAACATGGCGGACAGCAGCCCTTGAAAGTTAAAAGGAAGCCGGGTTATCGTAAAGGTCGTGAAACATGTACGATGTATATATGTATGTATGTATGTATGTACAGATTGAAATGGGGGGTACCAATTATCTTTTTTGGAAGAAAGAGGTGGAGATGGACGTTTGATAGATGGGTAATGAAGTGAATGAGTGTGTGTGTGTGTACGAATAAGTGTGAGTGTGAGTGTGATGGAGATGGAGATGGAGATGGAGATAGAGAATGATGACTGAAAAGAGTGACTTTTTCTCTCTCCCATATGATATGAGTATGTATTGGAATCGTAACCTTATTTGATTGTAAAAAATTATACTTCAGTGACAAGAAGGAAAACAAGAATGTGTCATATTTTTCTTCTTCTCTTGTTTTTTGTTTCCTTTTCTTTCTTTTTTTGCCTTCCATTATAATGTACATATACATACATAAACGATTGTATAGTAGTTATAAGTTAAACAAATCATGATTATGTTTATTATTATTATGCTGTCTGTACTATACTATACCATACACTATTGTAGTGTATCTATCTACCGTGCCTTCATAGTCAGAGTATGATGAACATGAACAGGATGGGGATTCGGGAAGGAATTGATAGGAATTTGCTAGGATGCGGCGGTGAGGTAAGTTGGCCCAAAAAGCAATTAATCTATCTTGAGAGTGATGGGATGGGAATGATTGGTGAAGGCTTATTGATCAATCCATTGACTGACTGTGACTGGGCAATTACATATCTTTTTCTTAAACTCTGTGCTCTGTCGTGTCGATGGGTATAAAAAAGTTCTGTGTATTCAATGGAGTGAAGCTTAATGTAGTATTAAGGTAAGAAGGACGAACGAATGAATCAATCAATCACCCAGGAAATGGGAAAAGTGGAATTGATCCTAAGACTAATAAGAAGAGATAAATAAATAAATAAATAAACAAGCATTCAGGGGGTGGACAGGTATGTATATGCTCGGTATAATTTCAGGGGGAAAATATAACTCTTTTGCCTTCTTTTGTGTAGACTAATACAGACTAGAGACACCTGCATCCCACTCAGTTTTTGGGTATTATTTACAAATTACAGAGTATCCACCATGGCATATTATAATTCATTATCCTCAAACCAATTCTATTCTACTCTACTCTACTTTACTCAACTCAACTCAACTCAACTCGACTCAAACTCAGTCCAAAATCATAAATATCATATACCTAGATACCTATATCAGAGTAGATTATAGACGCCTAGAAGAGATTAGGTTTACAAAGTAGTGATCTTAATCTCATGACATGACTACGAGTACCAAGATCAGGATTAGTAATGTAATATCTCAATCATCTCTCAATCTTCTCAATCATCCAAGGTATCATCAGCATCTTCCTGGTGCTCCAAGCTAAACATCAATGATAGGCGTAAATCATCCATCCATCCATCCATCCACTTACCCCTGAACTAACTTCTTCTCTTTTAGTCATAGTCATAGTCACAGTACCTCTGGGCTGACTCTTTCCGGATGTTGGAAGAACTAAACGGCATTGGATAGTAGGATATTTGACAGAACCGACGGGCTGTTTAAAAGATGATGATCATTGGACTGACTTATGAGGATCAGAACAGAATACCCGGAACATTACCTGAATATTACCTAAGCTATAAAATCAATGCGAAATTCCTAAACTTTCAATTGAGACCAATGGATATGGATTCATGATTATTAGCTAGCTACCTAATAAAAGCTACTCACATCATTGATTGTATAATTAATTCTATGTTCGTCGTGTATTAATAATTCATTATTATAAAGCCAAGGTACAAAGCTAAGATTGAATGGTTACCCGTGGGTGCCCAGACTCGTGGGATAGTTTGTAAGTGAAGTACAATTTCACATCAAAAACAACGATATTTTATAATTCGAATAAAATTCGAAATCTCTTTTAATTCTTTGAGAATTTGGATATATAAAATATAAGTATTAGAATAATATATCAAATTAGATTGAAATTTAAAAGAGCAAAATTGAAACTTTAATTATAAAATTCTTTTTTTATTTATTAAAATTCTTTAATAAAAAGGTATAATGTTAAAAGTTTTAAACTCAAAATTTATTAAATTTAATTGATTTTTGAATATATTATACAAGCTTTGTCTTCGGCCCCTCGGTGCCGGAAAAATAATTTCGTATTACTAGAACTCCACTTATTATTTTCTAGGGCACTTTGAGACTTATATCATAGTTTGTCTTTTAAATAATAATAATATTCGAAAAATATTATTAAAAATATAAAAAAACTATACTATTAGATAGCTCTTAAAGATAATTTTATTATTTTAATATTAAAATTCATTTCAAATCCTTTTATAAGAAGTGTACTATTATTCAAAGTTTTCTAATGTTTTATATGTGATTTTTTTAATTAATGTTTCTTGTTGTGTATGTACTATTAAAAAAATACATTGAAATAAGGACTCTTTATTATATTAAAGGTTAGATATTTTGAATTTTAATTAAATTATTAAAAGGATTTTTTTTGGTATGAAATCTTGCTTAATTTCAGACTGTCCCACGAGTCTGGGCACCCACTGGTGAACCTTACCCACTCCATAGATAGATCTGGAGAAGATGAATAATACAAAAGAATGTTACAACGGCATTTAATATACCGTATTATATAATCAGGAAGTTATGGGATTAGGGATTCCCATTGGATCCCATTACTTCCACCTGGTGGGATATAATAGGATCAATAGGATAATAGAGAACGAAGGTCTATATAAGGGAATGGGTTTCATTATAATATAGAGTTTTGTATTCAAGAATAATTATTAGTTTTATTATTATAGTTATGAGAATTATAATTAGTTATTAATTCTATTGAATTCCTATTTGAAGTTTAGTCTAAACTATTTTGAGAG
>JBBMOJ010000567.1:0-23001 GCA_038090695.1 Sclerotinia spermophila | reverse complement strand
CCTCGAGAGATCTCTAGACACTTCCACATGACCCTAGAGGCAGCTCCCGTAACACTTACTAATTCTATTTCCAAATCAAAGTCTTTCACTTTGTTACATCTGGATTTCTAAAATCTCTACTAATATTATTTTGCCCCTAGTCCAATATCTCTATTAATTACATTATATTATTACTAATTAATAAATACTACAGAAAGAAATATTAATATATTATTATAGTTATTTACTGTTTGATAAAAATATATTATTTTATACTAGTTATAGAACTATTTACAAAAAAGCTTATTGATTAGTTTATTAAGAAAGTTTACTATCTACATAATACTTCCAACAATATTATTTTTAATAGAGATTTATAATTCATTTCAGAATTCTGGAAATATTTATTGGAACGCTTATCAATCGCTCTAAAATAATTCTTTTTATTTCATTTACAATCCGATGGTTAAATAAAAAGAATCAATATTTTAAAATCTTTATAAACTTCTATTAGGATGATTGATATAATTAGTTCCTGTTTATAAAATTCATATTCAATAATATTACTTCAGAGATTATCAATGTATTCCTATTTTTTGCAAATTACAGTTTTCATTCATAATTCAATATCGAACCCTTTTCACCCGTACCCCCGAACTTATTATACTAAAGGAAATATGAATTCCTAAAAACTAATAAGATTACAAATCGATTCAATCTTATTTTAACAAAATTAAAAGCTTTCGTTATTCAGTTTATCTAAAAATATAAGGATTACACTAATAGAACTTGTACCAATATTTTTTTATATAAAAAAGATAATAAGATATAGATTAGTATTAAGAATATAAAGATTAATTATTCAATAAAAAAAGACAATAACAAATAAAATAGTCTCTACAAAATTCTTAAAGTTTATAAATATATCTGTTTATTATAACTATCTATTAGTTTCAAGATTTTTCCTATATTCTATAATTTATTACTTTAATCACTTTATTGCTTACCCGGATTAGCTGGTTAGTGTCACAGGTTCATACTAGCCTCACACTAGTGTGAGGCTTAGTCATCACTAGCTATATAGTCGATATGGTTTTAGAACCTTTCTTTTCCTTCCTTGTAGAATATTATATATCAAATCTAGGTGTATACTATTGTATACTTCTATATTGTAATAATATATTCTACCTTATCAAAACCCTATTGCTATTTCCTTTTAGTAATCTGGTTTGAAAACAATTTTTGTTTTTGTTTTTGTTTTCGTCCTCATCCTTATCTTTATCCTTATTCTTATCTTCGTTTTCGTTTTCGTTTTTATCTTTAAAATAGTAAATATTCTAAGCTTATTTATTATAGACCAAATACTAATATATAACCAGATCCATATATCCATTTATACTATCTATAGTAAATAGTAATATTTTGTGGATGAATTATCAAAATTTGATGATACTGATTTTTATATATCTATCAATATTATATTAGAATATTAAAGTTATTTCGTTTATTTATTTAATATTATAAATAATACTTTAGACGTTTTTTATGAAGTAAAAAACAATTTTTTAGATAAATAAAAGAATTGTATTCTTTTCGATAATTTAAATAATCAAATTCGATTTCAAGAAAAAGTAAATACAACTTTAAGAATACAGCTTAATCAATAAAACTATTCTATACAAAATAATACTCGACTTTCCTAACAAACCTCTCGCAATCCAAAACCTTTTAAAAGAGAAAAAACTATAGCAATAGCTTAATAGAACAAATACCTAATATAGAAATAGGGTTTTCAACTTTGTTGAAGAATTGATTCTATTATATTTGATATAGAAGGAAAAAAGATACTCTATATAGCCTCTCTTATCAAAGGATATATATATCAAGAACACTTACAAAATATTAATAAAATCCTAATAGATATTTTAATCTATAAGACGGCTGAAGTATTCTTTAAAAAATTCGATACTCTTTATATAATAATTGATTTGAAACAGAAAGTAGCTATATAGTTCAATAAACTAAAAATAAAGAAATATATACTATTCTCTATCTTCTATATTAATCTAGAACATTTAGAAAAACAATACTATAAGTCTAATAAAGAAATAGTTCTAGTATTGAAACAAAAAGTCTTTAATAAACTAAAGCTCTTAATCTAGGTAGATTCAAATCCATATATATTTGATAATATCAAAAGATAGGTAAGAAAATTCAATATTTGAAGCTAAAATTGTAGAGAAAATGATTATTATATTACCTTTATTAATATAATAATAAGAATTCTATATAATCAACCTCGCCCTAACTCAATAATACTAATAGTTATCCTTCTGCAATCTATTAGTAATCCAATAAATCTAAATACTATTAAAATACAATGAGAACGAAATTGTAAAAAAGAATACTGTTTTAGATTTTATTATTATTGTAAAAAAACAGATTATTTTATATAAGAATATGAAGCAAAAAAAACTATTGATATATAGAGAGCTATTCGAGGTATTATATAGAGTTTACAGAAAGGAGTATATTGTAGTGGAGGATGTATTGAAGGTCAATTTAATTAAGGTAATTATAATAATAATTATCTAAACCAAAGTAATTATAATAATCTATATTATTTAAAACAAAACTTCTAAGAAAACCCTTATTAATATTAGCTTAATATATTTTAGGGTTATATCAAAAACGAATCGGTATTATTTTTTAAAAATATTTCAAACGCATTTTGAAGTATTATAATATCCCTTTTTTCAATTAGAGTTTACGATTTCTAGGGAAATACCTTACTTTTATAATAAGTTGTCTGTAGAGATTAAATAGGGATGAGGAATAGATTAGACAAATAGTAGATAGTAAAGAACTATTATAACTCAATTTTATAAATAACAAATCTCTATTTGTTTAAATTATTATATTCCTAGTATATAGTTCCCTTTTTAATATAACTAGTTTAATTGATAATAGATACTCTAATAAAGCTTTTACTGATTGCTTTTTTATTATCCAATATAATATTTTTATAAAACCTTTATTATACTATTGACAATTCTAATTAGCTAATAATAATATTACTAATATTATTACTGAATACTTTATAATACTTATAGTAATAGGATTATATTAAGAAATCTGAATATTCTTTATTACAAAACTATCTTCTAATATTCCTATTATTTTCGAATTACTTTGACTATAATACTATAATTTATATATAGATTAGATGAATATAATACTATCATTCATCTTCCTATATCATATAATGTAATATTACCCAAAAAACATATATAGGCATTAAGCCCCAATTATTCAATCATTTCAATAATTTGATATTATTACTATTATCTATAAATGAAAGTCCCCAAAAGAGATTTGGGATGTATTATTATTAATCAAAATATTCCTTCGAAATGTTTATTGAGTGAATAATTATTATAAACCAATTATAAAAGATTATAATAAAGATATTAATAATAGCTATAAATCAATCGATTCTAAGGATATGTTTATTAAACTATTTTTTATTTTTAATAGAGATTATTATTGTATTATAATTTGTAATAATAATATAGCTTTATAAGTTTGTATAATCTGAAATTAATTTATTTTATATTTGGTATTTGTTAGCAAATGTCACGGCGCCAACTATATGTTCTGTAGTTGCCTTCGTACCTCAGGCACAGACTATTAGTATATCCTACTTCCTATAAATAGAACCTTTCTCTTCTATAGCCTTCTACCCTTATAATATAATATAAATCTTTACCCATATCCTAATAGTTTATACTATCAATAAAAAATCTATCGCAATTTCATTTAATTAATTCTATTAAAATTATATACCAATTGTACTAATTATAACTACTATTAACCAACTACATACCCTTACTACTACTACTCAAGAACTCTACTTGATTATTTTGATTTCGAAAGTGTTCTGAAGATAGCCAATCTAATACTCCAAGTATCTATATCTAATCTCAATAAACAGTTTGCCTTCTTGAATTATATCATCAATTCCACTAATACTAATATCTCCGCTTTTATTGATATATTTCACAATCCTATTATTGTATACTCTATTACTACTTAAACTATATTTATATTGATTGAAATAATTATAGTCAACTTACAAAATGAAGCTATTAAAGCGAAATCAATAATTGTTAATCTTAATACAACAATTGTAGTATTAAAAATCGCTATTTATAATAACTAGTAAGTTTTAATCTATTGAAAGTATTTTACCTTTTCTAAGAAATTTAATAATAATAAGTAGAATATTGTAAAGTGTCAAAATTAGTATACAACTTTTTATAGTATAATCAATCACTACTTATCTATAGACTATAATAATGAAATCGAATATCAAAAGATTATATTCCTTGCTAACCTACTCTTTGGTTCTGTATATACAAACAATCAATTGTATTTCAACGAAATTATTAATTATCTATATAATTCGGATCTGTAGCTTACTAGATAGCCCATTATCGAAAGTATCTAGCAACAACTGAATAAACAATACTAAACCCTTAATTTCGTTTGCAAGGTTTCTATAGATTATAACAAGTGCAAAATGAAGAAGACCCTATTTGATAATTTTATTATTAAATTCAAATAGCTTGCTATCAAATACAAAAAAACAATAAAGCAATAAATCTCTAATCTCAAATTTAAAATTTTCCAAGAATTTATTGATGTCTTTATTAATCACCCAAATAAACCCTCTACCACTAATATCGATATATAAATAATCTAATAGTAGGGTATCTATAATAACTTAAAAGAAAAGTTTCATTTTAATAATCAATATAAAAATCAAAATATCAATTTCAATTGTAATTAATCGAAACTCTATGATAAAAAACCGGCTGCTCTTATTGTAATTCCTATATCAAATACTTTTAATAATCTAATGTAATTAGATATTATTTATTAAAATTAATACTCTTTAATTTATTATATTTAGGACTAATATATTAAATTTGATTTTTATCTTTATTATAAAAAACCTAATTATATCAAAAGCAATTACAAAAAAAAGTAGATTAATAATATAAAATACAATACTAACTTAAGCTTTAGATATATTCCAAACACTAATTGTTTCCTTACTACGAACTAGTATTAGAACCCTAGATTCTATTACAATCTAGCTACCCCTCCTTATCCAAATATATTCTAATCTATTAATTGCTTTTCTACCCTCTAAATACTATTACATTATACCTCCCCAATTCTATCCGGATATATTCAAAAACTTAATCTAGAAAGCTTTATCAAAGGATCTATTCAATTGGAAAAAAACAGAAGTTCAATTCCCCAACCAGGTATATTAAAAGATTAACCTTAATTCATAATTACAAATCGAAATGCTTTATAGAAAATTTATTATTGTGGATTAAAAGATCTATTATATTTAGACATCCTTTATATCTTAAATCAATAAATAATAAATCTCTCAGAATCTCTATCGAAATTTCCTTTACACCCAATATGATTATTCCGTTTATCGAACTAATGAATAATAGGGCTATAGAATATAGTTTTATTAATAGAAAACTTATCTCCAAACTCTGTATCCCTATATACCCCCTCCTCTATATTTATCATCTGCTTTTTGCTAATAGAAAAACCTTCGATATTCTATTCCAATATATATTATTAGATATATAAATCAACAATTATAAAGAGTTAGATTTATTTTATATAATTACCCTTTTGGATATAGATCCTATAATCCTCGGTCTCTTATAGCTCTAGTACTATAACCCTACTATTAATTGAATAGCAATAACCTTAAAATTTATATTCAAATATTGCTTTAGATATTGTTATCCTATTAATTCTATTGCAATTGTTATTCCCAATCCTATATTAGCCCCAGTTGACGCTATACCAAAATCAGATCCATATTTATATAATAGAAAGCTAATATCGAAGTTTTATTAAACCTCAATAGTAGAAATCATTAATGAAAGCTTTAAAAACATTTTATTATTATTTCAAAATCTTTCAATCCTTTTTGAACTTATTAATTCAACCCCAATAATAATTGAAGGAATTATTATAAAAAGCCTTGGAATTATAATATATATATAATCACTTGAGCCTAATTGCTATTATACTTTCCAAATCTTTAAAGCTATAGATACTTATATTAGGATAATTCCAAACCGGGTAATTCTAAAACCAGTTTTAATATGGATTATTACCAGCTTCAGATTATACAAAAGATTATTACAAAACAAAAACATTCTACCCCTATTAAATATATTATCGTTATCAAGCCCTTCAAACAAACCGATTGATATATTATAAAACATTTAATAGGAGATAAACAATATAAAATTCCTTATAACCAATAGTTTTATTCAATTTTGTAAAGATTAGAAAGTTTATATTACAAGAATATTCTAGGATGAATTAGATAGAGCTTGTAAGCTATATCGAATAATAACTAATAATCCTATCCAATTATACTATAGTATTATAGAAAGCAATATTAAGAAGTTTATAGAAAAGACTAACCAACCTATACTTTCTATAATAAAGATTCAAAGCAAATTATTATTCTAGTTTTACAATTTGTTTACCAATTTCCTATCCTCTTTTACAAATAAGCTTCTATTATAGTATTCTTAGAATTACAAGATTGAATTTATATTAAGTAAAGAATCTCTTTATCAAAAAGGTTATCTAATATCCTTAATCAAGTTTCAAATTATTTATAAATAGTTTAATAACAATTTCAATAAAGAATTTATTTGTAAATTCTATTCTCAATTGACTACCTTATTTCTCCTCGCTGCAAAATCCAAAAAGGATATTCGAATTTGCTAAAATTATTATAAATTAAATAATATTATTATTAAAAACTAATATCCTTTATTACTTATTAAGAAATCCTTTAATACTCTATATTATACTAAAATTTATATAAAACTAAATGTTATTACTATATTCAATAAACTACGAATTATAGAAAGCTACAAATAGAAAACTGCTTTTACAATTCGCTTTACTTTATTCGAATTCCTAATAATACCTTTCAGCTTTTACAATACTTCTATTTTATTCCAGAATTATATTAATTATATTCTTTTCAATTTGTTAAATAACAATTATATAATATATCTAAATAATATTCTAATTTATTCCAAGAATATTATAGATTATTAAAAACAAGTCTATAAAATCATTCAAAGATTTATTAATATCGATTTACAAATCGATATTAATAAATATAAGTTTGAAACAAAAAAAACAAAAATTTTTAGTTTAATTATTATTCTAGGTAATATCGAAATAGATCCCAATAAAGTTAAAACTATTCTTGAATAGAAATTATTAGTTAAACTTAAAGACCTCTAATGCTTCCTAAGATTTATTAACTTCTATCAATATTTCATTTACAATTTTTCTAAAATTATAGAATCGTTGAATTACTTATTAAAAAAAAGAATATATAAAATTGGATTAATAATTAAAAAAATACTTTCAAAATATTAAAATAAGCTTTTGCCTTTACTCCAATCCTTATAATATTCAATTACCATTATTATACAATTATTGAAATAGATATTTCGAACTAGATTATAGGTAGTATCCTTTTACAATACAACAATAAAGACTAACTACATCTAATCATATACTTCTCCTCGAAATATAATATTACTGAATATAACTACGAAATCTATAATAAGGAATTATTAACTATTATCAAGTTATTAAAAGAATAGAAATCCAAATGATATAGAATACAAAAGCTATTCGAAATTATTACGAATTATAAGAATCTGGAATATTTTATATTAATAAAAATGCTAAATCAAAGGTAAGCTAGATAAACCAAATTCCTATTTGGTTTCAACTTTTGTATTATATATCAATCTAGTTATAAGATGGTTTGCTCTAATATACTAAACCGAAAAGCAAAAAATCATTTTGTATATATAGATTCCAATAATAATCAAATCAAAAATCGATTATAAACAATTCTCCCAAAAAAAGTATTCAATTATTACATTCAAGGATCTTATTTAATAAATAAACAATAACATTAATCTCACCGCAGCCCTTATAAATATAATTATCCTTGATATCGAAAAATCAATCAACAACCTCATTAATAAAATATATGAATTATCCAAATTGATTACTATTATACACGAAACACTCCGGAACTCAATTACTTACTATTAGCTATTATTAATTCGAAAAGACCTCCGAATTATTTTATAAGATTGTAGACTAATCAATAATAAAATCTTTTATTGATATCGCCTTTTCGTTTCTTCTTTTGCTGAATTTTATATACAGATTATATACTGAATATATTCTATTGGACCTACTGGATATTCTGATTAAATAAAAACTATTGATTTAGTTTCCTATATCTATTAGTAGCCCAATATATTAAAGGAAATCGAAACTTTTATATAAACTTACCAATTCTGTTTTCAAATCAAAGCCTCCCGTCTTACTATATCCAGATTTCTAAAACCCCTACTAATATCATTTCGCCCCTAGTCTGATATCTCCATTAACTATATTACATTATTACTAATTAACAAACACTACAAAAAGAAATATCAATATATCATTACAATCATCTACCACCTAACAAAAATATATTATTTTATATCAATTATAGAATTATCTACAAAAAAGCTTGCTGATTGATTTATCAAGAAAGTTTATTGTCTATATAATACTCCCAACAATATTGTTTTCAATAAAGATTTACAATTCGTTTTAGAATTCTGGAAATACTTATTGGAATATTTATTGATTACTTTGAAACAATCTTTCTTATTCCATTCAGAATCCGATAGTCAAATAGAAAGAATCAATATAATAATAAAACAATATCTTAAAGCTTTTATAAACTTTTACTAAAACGATTAATATAATTAACTCCTGTTTGCAAAGTTCGTATTCAATAATACTATTTCGGAGATTATTAATATATCCCTATTTTTTATAAATTACAATTTCCATTTACAATTTTGGTATCGAGTCTTTTTCATTTATACCCCCGAACTTATTATATTAAAGAAAATATAAATTCCTAAAAGCCAATAAGATTGCAAATTGATTCGATTTTATTTTAATAAAATTGAAAACTCTTGCTATTCAATTTATCCAAAAATATAAGAATTACACCAATTGAATTTATATTGATACTTCTTTATATAAAGAAAATAATAAAGTATAGATTAATATTCAGAATATAAAAACTAACTGTCCAATAAAAAAAGGCAATAACAAATAAAACAGCTCCTACAAAATTCTTAAAATCTATAAATATATCTATTTATTTCAATTATTTACTAACTTCAAGATTTTTTTTATCTTCCACAACTCATTATTCCAATTGCTCCACCACTCATCCGGATTAGTCAATCAAAATACAATTAATAAAGCTGAATCCCACCGGAATTAAGGCTGTATTTTCGAAAAAAAAAAAAAATAAATAAATAAAGAAACCAAACAATATATCACGCTAAAAGGACGTCCCAATAGCTGTGTAGCTAATTGGGTTTATATAGGATATATTCTTCCCGTGACACAATAGGAATTCAATAAACTCCTTAATTATTACAATAAAGATAGATTTCATTATCAAATCAAATGGAAACATTATTTAGTATCTTAGTAATCTATTAAAGATCTTTATAACCAGAATAATATAATTATTGCTTTTCATTTAACTAATCCAAACAAGCCGGACCCACCCATATAAATAAAATTCAAAAGACCTACCAATCCTAATATTCTATTAATACTAATACTAAATATATTCCCAAATCAAAACCGAAGTAAATTTAAAAAACTCTATTAATTAATTACTATTCCAAAAAAGATTCATTTTAATTCAATAATAGAAATTAGAATATTTTAATACTATTTTTATTTTCCTAGAAATTATATATATTACAATCAAAGAATTGATTATTTTGAATAGGGGATACCATTATAATACTAATTATATATTCTATAATTACTTTTATATCTCAAATACAAACCATTAATATATCCTACTTTCTATAAATAGGACCTCTCTTTTCTATAGCCTTTTACCCTTATAGTATAATATAAGTCTTTACCCATACCCTAACAGCAAAGTTGTTGGTTAGAGATAAAAGCAATCAAATCTAATAAAAGAATTATTATCACTATTAGTAATATTCTTATTAATATAATTACTAAACCTCAATCCAAATATAGAAGATATCTATTAGCTCTAGACTTCAAGCTTTATATCTTTCTATAAATAGGATAGTATTCGAGTTATAAGGATAATATAGAAAGAATTAGATTAAGTTGGAAAAGCTTAATATAAATCAAGTTTTATATTTAAATACAACTTTGATTTTAATGAGTAAAATTGTAAATATATTCTTTAAGGAAAAAGTATTATTATTAAAGCTCTAATAATAATACTAATATATCTATACAACTTTATTCAAGATTATTATTGATAGGATTATTTAAATAAGATTATAGAAACCGATATAACAAAGTTTCTTATTGGAAAACTGAATTTCAGTGATAACAAAATACGAAACAAATTATCTTTCTAATTGTAGGACAAGCTATTAGTCTTTTTGCTTTGAAATATTGAAGTCTTATTCCTATAAAGAACTTAGGATTATAAAATCGAACTTATATTAGATAAAGAATTACTATATTTCAAGAATAGATTACTTTCGTTTTTAGAATTTAAAATAATCAGAAAATAGATTAACGAAAACCTTTCTAAAAAATTCATTCAAGAATTGTGTTTCTATAATACTATACTATTACTTTTAATAATAAAACTAGATAGAGAAGTTTATATTTATTAGGATTATTATGGTTTAAATAATATTATTATTAAGAATTGCTATCCTTTATTTATTGTGAGAGAAATATTCGATATTTTTTATAATGTAAAGATATATTCTAAATTGAATATTATTATTATATTTAATAAACTTTGTATTGTGAAAAGGAATGAATGGAAAATAGTATTTATTATGTGTTTCGGTTTATTCAAATTATTAATGATACTTTTTGGATTATGTAATGTATTAGTATCTTTTCAGTATTATATTAATTATATTCTATTTAATAAGCTCAACAAATATTGTATAGTATATCTTAACAATATCCTTGTTTATTCCAATAATTTATTTGAATATAGAGAATACGTTTGTACTATTATTTAAAAACTAATAGATATAGATTTATAAATTGATATCAATAAGTACGAATTTGAAACGATTTTTATATGATATTTTGGTCTAATTATAATTACAAATGGTATTAAAATAGATTCCAATAAAATCGAAGCTATTATATTATAGAAACAATTCATTTCAGTTAAAAACCTATAATACTTTTTGGGATTCGTCAATTTTTATCAATGATTTATTAAAGATTTCTTTAAGATCTATTATATTTTGAATAATTTATTATGAAAAGACAATCCTTGGTTATAGAATAAAGAATATAATATTGTTTTTAAGATTTTAAAAACTATTTTTATTATTATATTGATATTAGTTTACTTCGATTATAAAAAATATATTATTTTAAAAATTGATATTTCAGATTGGGCTTTTGGAGGGGTATTCTTTTAGTATAATAAAGATAATATTTTATGACTAGTAGTATATTTTTCTTTCAAATATTTTGTAGTTGAATATAATTATAAAATATATAATAAAGAGCTTTTTGCTATAATCAAATTAATGGAAGAATAGCGTTCTAAACTTTAGAGCTTCTAATAAGAGTTCGAAATCCTTATAGACTATAAGAATTTAGAATATTTTATAATAACAAAAGTATTGAATTAGAGATAAGTTTATTGATCCGAATTCCTATTCTAATACAACTTTTGTATTGTATATCGATCTAGAATAAAAGCGATATATCTGGATGTGTTGAGTTATAAGAAGGAGGACAGATTAGACTTTTCAAATCCAGATGACAAATGTTTAAAAAACAGGGAAAGAATAGTATTATTAGTTATTAGATTTGATATTAAATTATATAATGAATTAAGAAAGGATATTATATTAGCGCTTATTAATCTAATAGTCTTTGATTAATAATATTTATACAAAATCTGAGATAATATAATAACTTATAACTGCAATTCAAAATCCATATATACAAAAATAACTAAAAGATCTTCGAAATATTATGAGAGTAGTAATATAAGATTGTTATATAACTAATAACAAATTGTATTTCTATAAAAAGCTTTGGATATTATTAGATGATGAATTAAAAGTATAAATTATTTACAGAATATATTCCTTTGGTTCAATTGGATATTCTAATTGTATTAAAACTATTGACTTTGTTTTTAGATCTTATTAGTAAATAAATATATATTAAAAGATCAGGGCTTATATATAAGCATACAAATTATATATCTGTATAAAATACTTTAAATCAATTTTACTAGGTTTTCTAAAACCTCTTCTGATTTCATTTCGAGTATAGTTAGATATATTCATTGATTATATTACTCCCTTTCTAGAAAATAAATATTTTGAATCTATATATAAATATATCTTAGTTGTAGTTTATAGATTAACAAAAATACGCTATTTCATTGATAGGAGAATTTTAATTACAAAAGAATTAATTAATATTTTTATAAGCTATATTTATACCTTATATAGTTTACCCAATAATATCATTTTGGATTGTGGAATATAATTTGTATTGGGATTTTGGTTTCAATTGTCTAAAAGATTAGCAATCACTTTTAGATACTCTTTAGCTTTTTATTTACGAATCGATAAGCAGATCGAATATATTAACTCTATCCTTAAACAATATCTCTATATTTTTATCAACTTCCATCAAAATGATTGAATAGAATAGTTACTATTAATAGAATTCGTATCCAATAATATAGTTTCAGAAACAATAGGATATTTACTATTCTTTGCTAATTATGGTTTCAATCTATATATTGATATTGAGTTTAGTAAACCATACCCACCAGAGTTTATATTAATATAAAAACATAAATTTTTAAAATGAAATAAGACTACAGATAGAATAGAACAGATTATAAAACAACTCCAAGCTTTCATTAAATAAACAATCTTTATATACAAAAAGTATATAAACCGTTACAAATTAAACTCCCTATATTATAATATAGAATAGAAGATATTTATTAATATAAAGAATATAAAAATATTACAAAAAGCAAAGAAACTAGATAATAAATGGATTAGTCTTTATAATTTATTTATTTATTTATAGTGATTAACATCTAATATCTGACCTCCCTAGGGGTATTCTAGATGTACTCATAAGCGGGCCTATAAAGCGCTAGCGCTTCAGCCGCTTATAATAATATATAATAGCTAATTAGGTGCTTACTACTCCCAGTATTCCTTCGCTCGGTCCCGTATATAGCGGCCCAGCAGCTATCTTATTCTCAGTTATTACTTAAACCTATAGGTTTGGCTATTGTATATCATCCGGGTGTCAATAGATAACGTGGTTTATCAGTACATGCACTATATTAGTGTATACACCACTTTCATCTCAATTTACACTTTCAAACCTATATTATTCAACAACAACTTAATCAATTGATTAAAACTATAAAGATTCTAATAATCTAGGATCTATTATATTATTTTGATAAGTTCTTATATTATATCCTGTCTTTCCATATTTACTACAATATCTATTAGAAGATACTTCCTTATTAGAATTCCTTTCTTTTTGATACTTATTATATTGAATCTAAATATCAACCTCTTATTAAGATAATATATCTAAAGCCTCTTATCCAGTAAATACTCCTCTTTAATATAATTGAATTTTTTTTATATATCGATACTTATTTAATACCTTATTTGTCTTTCGAAATATATAATTCTCTATATTCAAGAGTATATTTTCATAAGCTAATTGCTTTATATCTTTAGCTAAAGCTAATATAATCTTAAATATAAATATAGAGGAGCTTGATTAATAACAACTTATTCGAAATTTAATTAATATTGATTGAGAAAGAACTTCAATTGGATTATAAAGGGTTTAAGAGATCCATTGATCTAGATTGAAAGGGAGAGGAGTAAATATATAAATTCGAATATCTAATTTCGAGAAAACAGCTTCAGAATTAAATAATATTAAACCTGCTCCTTGAAACCCTGATTTTATATTCTGATTAGTAATTGATTCTTTATATACAGCTTTAAAAGCTATAAAGAATTCAACCTTCGAAATATAATTAATATATACCTTAATAAATTCATTAATTTGACCATTATATAAATATTTCAGATTACTAAAACAATCAATATTAAATAGCTGAGTTAAATAATTTGAGTTTGCTAGTAAATATAAATATATAATATTGTTCTCTTTACAATATACTTAAAAAGCTATTGATTTGTAGCTTTCATACCCATCTAATACTAATATTCGATATTTACCCTTTCTTCGATTTTTAGTATACTTGTTAAAGTATTTCAATTATTCTAAACCTGTTTCATTGTTTGTCTATTTATTAGATATAGGTTTAATAACCTATTCTATAGAAAGATTAGTTTCGGTATACCAATTAGAGAAATGAATCTGTCCTTGAATTATTAGAAATGGAGGAATAGTTTCACTCTCCCCATTTCCATATATTATTCCTATAGTTTATTCTCAATTACCTAACTATACTGATTTATATTTGCTATGTTTCTTAGTATTAATAACAACTATTATTATATATATATAATCCCTATTATAAAGCCTATTTCATCGAAATTATAGAAATCGCTATCCAAAATACTATATTTCGTTTACATATTCATAACCAATCGAAACTACTCTTCAATAAGCTTAGAATCTTTATAGAAAGCTTTTTGAAAGTTATAAATATAACTAAAACATATCTTTAATTCTTTATAACATTTTATAAATCGATACACCTAGAGTTTTCTAACTACTTTTCTATCTCTCAATTCAAGAATATAATTCACTATATCTTCCACCCCCTTAAGTTTAAAAGGAAAACCTCTTAAATCCATATCAAGAATATATAAAATAATTATTTACTCTTCTATTTCAATAAATTTAAGATTTCGTAATCGAAATTCGATAATAGGAATCATTCTATTTATTCTTCAAATAAATATCATATATATAATATTATATAGCTTAATAGCTTTCCGAATCAAGAGTTTTTTGTTTTTTTCAATAACTTTAATAGCTAAGAGTATTCAGCCTTCTTGATTATCCGATTACATATTGTATTGTTAATAAATCGCGTATTGAAATTGAAGAGTGTAAATTAAAGTGAAAATGGTGCACGCACTGATATAGTGCACGTACTGATAAACCACGTTATAAGAAGTGATTATAACTGATCGGGAAAGCGCTTATAGTATATACCAGAAGGTGAGTTTTGACCTACTATAATAGGGGTAGTAAGCTTTATATATATGAAAATTTTTTACTACCTGTCCCAATCAAGCGAAAGAAAAATGGATCGATCTATATAAAAACAGATATCCAGAAAAGTGTAAATATATCAAACAATAGTAAAAAACAATATCGAGGTGTTAACGAATTGTAAATAGATCTATCTCCTTCAAATCCCTATTATCTATCCAACCTCTTATTCAATTAAACTAATTCAACTCTTTTAATCCTTACTAATTGTAATCTATAAGCACTTGAAATATTTGTAATATTCTATATAATATAAATATCTTTTTTGAATCAGAACTTTCCAAAGGGTATCTAATAAATAGATCACTTACGATTTGTATATTCGGCTCGATAGATATCCTTCAAAATGGATCTATTATATACTTCGCTGCTGATTATTATTATTATTTATATTATTCGAGGTTTTACTAGCCTTAATCCTTTATCTGCCTTGAAACAGATCTTTATTATACAAGTCCTATTAGCTCTGGGAGGAACAGCGATATAGAATTAGAGGTTTATAAAGCCTCCTCCTATACTCTCCGTTGTCTCCCAGGTTCGTAGCTGGCACTACGTACAGGTAGGACTTCGTCTTCGCCGACTGATTAGTCTTTATAAGATTATAAAAATATACTCTCATTTATATCTTATTCAATTACTAGAAAATATATAGATATTCCTAATATTCTATTACTTACTTTTTATCTCTACAAACAAAAGTATATATTTCCTAAATCAAGTGGATATCAATAATTCAGAGTTTCTAATTATACAAAATAGAATCCTTGAAAAAAAGAATAGAAAGGATGAACTAATACAAAAATAGATATTTGAAGGAATATTAAATAATTATAATAAAGACGGATATTATTATTTAGTAAAATAGAAATACTATACCTCAATCTAGTAATCGGCCTTTAATCTAAAAAACAACGAAAAGATTATAACTAAATACTATTACTTATATTCTAAAAAACCTAGCCCTTCAAAATAAATACTAGACAATTCGAAAGCCAACTTGATATTGAAACCTACAATATATAAAATATTAGGACCAAGACACTCGACAAGACAAAAGAAAGTATGATTTAAATTGAAAAAATACGTTAATCTATATTTAAGCTTACTTGGGATAAGCAAGTCCTAAAAAGGGAGGTACTGTTACGGGTTCATACTAGCCTTACACTAGTGTGAGGCTTAGTCATCACTAGCTATATAGTCGATACGATTTTAGAACGTTTCTCTTCCTTCCTTGTAGAATATCATATATCATACCTAGGTGCATACTATTGTACACTCTTGTATCGTGATAAATAGAGAATACAAAGTATATCAAATTGTATTAAAAAGGATTATTATATTAAATAACCTTCGCTTTCCAAAACAGTTTTTAAAATATTCAGCAATTCTCAGCCTTATTAACTAGAGAAATAAAACACTACTAAAGCAGCAAAAGTCAATCTATAAACAAATCAATAAAAAAAGCGAATATCCATATAATGGATATACTCATTAATATAAAGATTCACTAATATAATTACTGATATCACTACCTTCAAAATTATCATTTACAAAACAAGATTTCAATCTATATATATAAACAAACTTACTACCTTATCTATAGAGATAACCTCCAATACAACTTTTTAAAAAAGTATATAGAGAATCTATCTCGAAACAATCCTATATAGAATCAATACAAAATTATTATAAAAATAATCAATATAATAAACAAATCAATATATATTAACAAATACTACAATATCAATACAATACTCTGAATAGACAACCTCAAATAGTCAATATTGGATAAATACTTAGTAATCTTACCAAACTCTATAATAAAGCTGACAAATACAGCGGGCAAGATAATAATTTTTATTATTCGAATCTCGGTAGTATTCCAAATACAGATTTATCCTCCCAGATTAGATATATTGTAATACTAATAGACAAAAACAATAGAGCGAATACTATATATTAGTTATTTATCAAATACAAACAAATTATAAAAAGTATACTAGTATTAGAACTCTACAGAATAGTCCTAGGGTTTAATATTAGTATAGCAATAAAAGATATAATCGGTAATATCTTTATATAATACAAGATTCTATTAGTTATATATACTAATTCAAAATCACTCTACAATTGTTTTATAAAGCTCGGCATTACTAATAAAAAGAGATTAATGATTGATATTATAGTTATCCAATAAGTATATAAAAATAAAAAGATTATAAAAATCAAATAGATTAATAAAGAATCTAACCCTACCAATATAATAACTAAATCAAAATTCTATTAAGCATTCAAGGATCTGATTGATAACAATAATATTAAGATCAAAGTTACAGAATAGGTTGAAAAAGATTAGAATATTAGTAAAAGGAAAAGAGAGATAAAAAGGTTGGATATAAGAAAGGACAATTAAAAGGCATAAATTCAATAATCTTAAAAAATTGTTAATATTGGGATATGGATTATATAATCATACTAGTATCTCAGCACAGCCCTAGCAATTACATTAAACAGATTCATAGCTTCTTAGTTTAGATCTTTAAGCAATACAACAATATACAACTGAAGTATAGTATTATATTGACTTCACTATTCCCCAATGGTGATACCAATAGATAAGTATTCAAATAAGTATTTCCAGAATTCTGAAACGAATTATAAACCTTTATTAGAAATAATATTATTGGGAGTATTGTATAAACAATAGACTTTCTCAATAAATCGATTAGAGAATTCCTTTATTAATAATTCTATAATTAATATAAAATAATATATCTTTATTAAACAATAAACAATTATAACAATATATTAATATTTCTTTCTATAGTATTCGCTAATTGATAATAGTATAATATAATCAATAGAGATATTGGATTAGGGGTGAAATGATAATAATAGAAATTCTAGAAATCCGAATACAGTAAAACGGGAGGCTTTAGTTCGGAAACAGAGTTGATAAGTTTATACAAAAGTTTCGATTTCCTTTGATATATTGGGTCATTAGTAGATGCAGGAGATTAGGTCAATAGTTTTAACTCGATCAAAATATCCAACGGGTCCAATAGAATACATTCGATATATAATCTATATATAAAACTTAGCAAAGGAAGAAACAAAAAAGCAATCGCAATAAAAGATTTTATTATTAATTAATCTATAATCTTATAGAGTAATTCAGAGATTCTTTCGGATCAATAATAATCAATAATAAATAATTGGATTTTAGAGTATTTTGTATATAATAATAATCAATTCGAATAATTCGTATACTTTATTAATAAAATCGTTAATCGATTTTTTAATATCGGGAATGATTATACTTATAGAGGTTGTAGTGAAATCGATATTATTGTTTATCTATCGAATAAGATTCTTGAATATAATAATATTGAATACTCTTTCCAAGAGAATTATTTATAGTTAATTCTTAATCCAATCGTTATTAGGGTTTGTATATACAAAGCAATCTTCTACTTTTTGGTTTAATATATTGGGGTGAACTACTTTATAACCAAATCGATATATAATACGAAAGTTGAAACCAGATAGGAATTCGGTTTATTTAACTTGCCTTTAATTTAGTATTTTTATTGATATAAAATATTCCAGATTCTTATAATCTGTAATAATCTCGAATAGTTTTTGTATTCTATATAATTCAGGTTTCTATTTTTCTAATGATTTAATAATAGCTAGTAATTCTTTATTGTAAATCTTATAATTATATTCAATAGTATTATATTTCGAAGAGAAATATATAATTGGGTGTAATTAGTCTTTATTGTTATATTAAAAAAGTATACTATTTGTAATCTAATCCGAAGTATTCGTTTCAATAATTATATAGTAATAATAATTAAACATTATAAGAACTGGGATAGAGGCAAAGGTTTGTTTCAATATTTTGAAGGTATTCTTTTAATTATTAGTTCAATTCTATATATTCTTTTTCCTTAGTAAGTAGTTTAATAATTTTATAATCTTAGAAAAATTATAAATAAAATATCAATAGAAATTAGTGAATCCCAAAAAACATTGAAAGTTTTTAAATTTAATTAACGATTTCTATTTGAGGATAGTTTTAACTTTATCGAAATCCATTTCAATATTGTTTGGGATAATAATCAGTCCAAGATATTTCGTTCTCTTTATTTCAAACTTGTATTTATTAATATTGATTTATAATCCGATATCGATAAATCTCTAAACAACTTTGTAGACTTGCTTTTAATAATTTATAATATTTTCAAAATAGATCAAGATATCATTTAAATATATTATACAATTTTTATCCAAAAGATCGAAAAGAATATAATTAATATAATTCTGGAACGAAATAGGTATATTACAAAAACCGAAAGGTATTATTAGAGATTCGAATAGATCGAAACGAATTATAAAAATAGTTTTCTATTTATAGCCTTCTACAATTTGTAATTTATTGAATACAATAATAATATTTAGTTTTATATAAATTTTAGTATAGTATAAAATATTGAGAGTTTCCTTAATCAATAGTAAAGGATATTAGTTTTTGATAATAATATTATTTAGTTTATAATAGTTTTAATAGATTTAAATATTCTTTTTGGGTTTTGTAGTAAAGAAGAATAAAGTGGTTAATCGAAAGTAGGATTCACAAATGAATCCTTTATTTAGATTATTATCGAATTATTTATAAACAATTTAAAACTCAATTTGGGATATTAAACAATCTTTCTAATATAGAGATTCTTTGTTTCATATAAATTCAATCTTATAATTCTAAGAATATTACAGCGGAAGTTTGTTAATAAGAAAGAATAGAAAACCAATAAATAGATTACAAAGCTAAAACAATAGCTTACTTTGAATCTCTATTATAGAAAGTATAAGTCGGTTAATCTTTTCTATAAACTTTTCGATATCGCTTTTTATAATACTATAGTATAGTTAAATAGGATTATTGATTATTATCCAATATAGCTTATAAACTCTATTCAATTCATCCCAGGATATTTTTATAATATAAATTTTCTAATCTTTATAGAACTAAATAAAACTATTAGCTATAAGGAATTTTATATCATTTATTTCCTATCGGATATTTCGTAATATATCGATCGGTTTGTTTGAGGGGTTTAATAGCATTGATATACTTAATAGGAGTAGAATGTTTTTGTTTTATAGTAATCTATTATATAATCTAAAATTAGTAATAATTTATACTAGAGCTGGTTTTAGGATCGGCTGGTTTGAAATCATTCTGGTATAGGTCTTTGCATTTCTATCGATTCAGTGAATATAAATGTAGTTTGATTTATATAGTATTGAATAAACAGAATCTATATTCTTGAAGTTTTCATTAATACCCTTTTCAATGAATACTAGAATTGAAATAATAGGTTTAAAGAGTATTAATTAATTCTGGAGTAAAAAGAAAGAGGTCTCGAGATTTTCGTCAATAACTTCTTTAGTAAAGGTTTAGTATAAGGTTGGGGTAGGGTTCTTCAAAATAGACTTCCTAATAAATATATATAGTATGAGATTGAATATAGTATTAATTGGGGTTGGTATATTATTATAATCAGAAACAATAGTTACAAGAGAATTAATAGAATAGTAATATCTAAAATAATAAATAAATATAAACTTAAAAGTTATTGTTATTCAATTGATAATAGGATTATAATATTGGAGCTATGGGAGATTGAGGATTATAAGGTTTGTGTTTGAAAGAGTAATAATATAAAATAAATCGATTTTTTTATAATCATTGATTCGTATATCTAATAGTATATATTGAGATAGAATATTAAAGGTTTTTCTATCTGTTAGTAATAGGTTGTGGGAGGTAGGAAGAGGGTGTATAGGGATATAAAGTTTGGAGATAAGAGCTTTATTAATAAAACTATATTCTGTGGTTTTATTATTTATTAAACTAATAAACAGAATAATTATATTAGATATAAGGGAAATTTCTATTAAGATTTTTAGAGATTTGTTATTTATTATTCTAAAATATAAAAGATTCCTAAATATAATCAATCTTTTAATCTACAAAGATAAGTTTTCTATAAAAGATCTCGATTTACAATTATAAACCAAGATTAATCTTTTAATATATCTAAT
The DNA here is from genome assembly GCA_038090695.1 of Sclerotinia spermophila. Taxonomy (NCBI): domain Eukaryota; kingdom Fungi; phylum Ascomycota; class Leotiomycetes; order Helotiales; family Sclerotiniaceae; genus Sclerotinia; species Sclerotinia spermophila. The sequence continues at coordinate 1,428 of JBBMOJ010000567.1, read as the reverse complement.
TAAGGAATTAAACTTTTGTTATTATTTGAATAAACAGATCCTTTAATAAATCCTTCTAGATTTATACTATTAATAAGGATTAAATAAATATATTGAAATAGTAATATAATAATTAGGAAACAATTAATAGATAGGAATATATTCTAATAAGAAGGTGTTAGGGTACGGGTAAAGACTTATATTGTACTATAAAGGTAGAAGAGCTATAGAAGAGAGAGATTCTATTTATAAGAAGTAGAGTATACTAGTAGTTTATACCTAAGGTATAAAGGTAATTATAGAATATATAGTTGGTGTTATAATAGTATTCTTTGCTTAAAGCAATCAATTCTATAATTATAATATATATAACTTATAGGAAAATAAAATAGTATTAAAATATTCTAATTTTTATTATTGGATTAAAATAAATGTTTCTTGAAGTAATAATTAATTGATAGAGCTTTTTAGATTTGTTTTGGTTTTATTTTGGGAATGTATTTGGTGTTGGTATTAATAGAGGATTTGAATTGGTTGGTTTTTTGAATTCTATTCAAATAGGTGGATTTGGTTTGTTTGGATTTGCTAAATGAAAAGTAATAATTGTATCTTTTTAATTATAAAGGTTTTTGGTGGGTTATTAGGATTTTAGGTGGTGTTTCTATTTGATTTGATAATGAAATCTATTTTTATAATAATAATCAAGAAATTTATTGAATTCCTATTGTTTAGTTTCTTTATTTATTTTATTATTTTTTTCAAAAATGTAGTTTTGGTTTTGATGGGATTTAGCTTTGTTGATTATGTTCTGACCGGTTAATTCGAGTAAGTAGTGAAATGATTGAAGTAATAAGTTATAGAATATAGGAAAAATCTTGAAATTAGTAGATAGTTGAAATAGATAGGTATATTTATAAACTTTAAGAATTTTGTAAGGGCTGTTCTATTTATTATTGCTTTTTTTTATTGAGTAGTTAGTTTTTATATTCTTAATATTAATTTATATTTTATTATCTTGTTTATATAAAGGAATATTAATATAAATTCTTATATTTTTGAATAGATTGAATAGCAAAAACTTTTAATTTTATTAAGATAAGATTGAATCAATTTGTAATCTTATTAGTTTTTAGGAATTTATATTTTCTTTGGTATAATAAGTTTGAGGGTATAGGTGGAAAAGGCTTAATATTGAAATATGAATAAAAACTATAATTTATAAAGAATAGGGATATATTAATAGTCTTTAAAGTGGTATTATTGAGTATGAATTTTATAAGTAGAAATTAATTATATTAATTATTCTGATGGAAATTTATAAAGGTTTTGAGATATTATTCTATTATAGTATTGATTCTTTTTGTTTGACTATCGGATTCTGGGTGGAATGAGAAGGATGTTACGGGAGCTGCCTCTAGGGTCACGTGGAAGTGTCTAGAGATCTCTCGA